>PVKC010002075.1:0-45675 GCA_004027635.1 Crocidura indochinensis | reverse complement strand
CCCCTCAGAGATTGTTTTAAAACTAATGATATCATAGCATAAAATTCTTAACAAATTATTAACTTTCAGATACATTGTATGGAACACAATCATAGCATCAAATGCTATATATCTGAAGTGTATATGCTTCACAGCACCTACCACCACCTGATGCCTAGAGTTATAGAAGAGGAAATTGGATCCATACTCCAAAGTCAAATCGCTAGAAGATAAATTTTTCTGCAATAAACTGTTCCTTTAAGCTAGATAAAGAATAGTTTCCAACTATTTATAAAAGAGAGTAAATTCTAGTAAGGATTTGTTGTGATGAATAAACAATAACTTAAAAAGAATCTTGCTTATACGCCGAGAGTAAATTTTGCATTGAGTTTGTGGAATTGTGAAGGCACTAAGACAGGACACCATGAACACTTCAGGTAGCTTATTAGTCAATGTTACTTGCTTCACTGAATAAATTTCAAGTAAGATAAACAATTCTGCCTTTAACAATTACAAATACCTAAAATCATTTTTCCTTCTATCCATTAGTGGAATTTGATATATTTAGTGGGTATTTAAACCTTCTGCTTTCTTTATAACATCAACAAATTGTCTTGACATTAGAATATAAGTCCTTAAAGAAAATAATTATGATACATATGCCATCTTTAAGACACAGCATGCATGTTTTGGAAGTACTGAGAAACCATATATGGGAAACAAGATTAGTTTGTCGTTTCATATAGCTTACAGAGATGAATTGACTTATAAAGCTAACCAACTATGGTAAATTAAATATCTTTCATATAAGACAGTTTTGCTTCATCTCACACATCTTAAATAGACAAATTCTAGCTTATGCATCTTATTATTTCCTGATACATCTATGCATGTATATAAAAGTAGATTTATTTAGAAAAATGCAAGAAAGGAAAGGGAACCCATCAAATAAAAGAGAGGAAATACACCTCCAAGTTGGAGGCAGGTGATTTCAGAGTGTTTTTATTCTCTGAAATTGTTCATCTTTATTTTATTTTATTTTTTTTGCTTTTTTTGGGGGGGGGCTTTGGGTCACACCCGGCAGTGCTCAGGGGTTACTCCTGGCTCCATGCTCAGAAATTGCTCCTGGCAGGCACGGGGGACCATATGGGGCACCGGGATTCGAATCGATGACCTTTTGCATGAAAGGCAAACGCCTTACCTCCATGCTATCTCCTGGGCCCCTCATCTTTATTTTTATCTTCTCTGAAATTGTTTGTGTTTATGTTGAGATAAATAATAATCTAATTTTGGTAAACATTTTCATCTATCTTTTGTGTTTAGATGCAAATCCAGTTGATTTTTACATTGGATATATAATTATGGACTGAATATCTATTCACATAGGAATAAATCAAATAAAATCTGAACAGGGAATCTAGAAAATCTCTTTGCTAAAATACACACACATATATGTATATATTTTATTTTATTAATATTGGGTATTAATGCAAGGCCTGTGCTCCCTGATGAGCTACATTCCCAGTTTTTTGGGAATGATTTTTAAAGCACAAATAAAAATATAATTTATAGTTAACAATCATAATAAACAATGATATCTTAATGGGAATTATTTTATAAAAAGCAACTCAAAATATATCAAATTGATATTCTCAATTTGCAGCACCTAACTTTTCAATTTTAATAAGTTATAAATATGTTTTTATTTATATACATATATGGTTTACATATATAACAATTTGAAGAGTGAATATAAATTTACTGATATATATATGCATACCTATATATTTTGATATTAGGAAATAGTAGACTTAGTCTGAGAAGCTAATATATATTAGACATTTCTGTAATATTAGGTGCTTAAATTAAGAGAGGAATAGGGCAAGTTAACTAATCAATTATTTTTTCACTGATTTCTCATCATTAACTGAAATATACTTATCACAGAGAACTTTAAAGGATATTTGTTGCCTTCATAGTTACATATATCTAGTGATAATTCTATTTATGAGATTATGCAACTAAAAAATATGAGAGCTGCTTTCATATTTGATCATCTTACTTGTCTTCCGTAAGTGCAGGTTATATTAAAACTCAAATTAACCTATTAGTTGTGCATGAATGTCCAAAAGTATGTATCCCATCTTATATTCATAATTTTATTTATCAACAGTCATAAACTGCATTATATAAACTGATAATTGACACGGTTATGTTTTGCAATGATAATACAATATTATAAAGGACTGCTCCTTTGTCCTCAAGTGTTAGCTATGCTTAAGATTTAAGTGATATATATTTATATATATATATATATATCAATGCATTATTGAGTAAAATAGATTTCATTCATTCAAGTATAGCTTTTCAAAAACTATGAGATAAATGATTTGGTATGCAATTTGGAAATGAACCATGGACCAGGGGAAGTGCTGAATTTTGGCACTGACTAGATGTTTACTATTAGATTAAAAATTGATATTTAATTTCCTAATTTAGAAATAATAACTTGAAGCAGAGTATTTGTATGCACTTGAGTAGTTAAGAGCTAGGATTAATTTATCTTTAGATGTGGGAAACATAAAATTGCATAGAATATAATGTTTCTCCAATTTGATTGTTCTTGCCCAGTACCTGAGGAGATTTAAATGCTATCTTTATCTGGGATTCCATTCAGAATTAGAAAAATATCCCTGTGGGACAGGTTCAGGCATTTGAACACCTTAAAAACTGAATAGTTCTTATATAGCTAGTAGAATAATTTACCCCCCAGGATAATTCACAAGCATGGCACAAAGCCAGTAGTATTACATGGCACAAAGCCAGTAATACATATCTATGCTAAGAACTGTATTTTTAATTTTGGGGTATTCATTTTATGATTTGCTCCCCTGATATTTACAATGCATCTCTTTGATGAATGCAAGGTGTTAAGTGTAAAGGACACAAAAATTATAAAGTAAATAAATGTCAAATCACCCCCCATATTCCTTTTTAACATATTTTTTACTTAATCAAGGCAATGTAATTTACAATACTGTCCATTATAGGGTTTCATGCATACAACATTTCAATACCTCAACTTATCAATTGCATATCTCCACAGTAGTCTTAATGTTCCGACATTCATCTTACCCTCCTTTCTGGGTAAGATCGGTTCTGGAGACTAATTTTCAGGTTCTGTTGTTTAGACAATTAATGATTCCCTTACAAAACTTTTACATATTCCACATATGAGAAAGATCATTCAGTATATGCCACTCTCTTCTGACTTCACAGAGCATGATACCCTATGTTCCACTATGGAGTAGCCAACTACATAATTTCATCTTTTCTTATTTTAAAAAATGTTTGGAATTATTTTATAGATAAAAGCTTTATAGATTGTAGACCAACATATAAACCTAACTGCCATTAAGAAATTATGACTGGGAGCCGGGAGGTGGCGCAGGAGGTAAGGTGCCTGCTGCCTTGCCTAGGACGGACCACGGTTCGATCCCCCGGTTCCCATATGGTCCCCCGTGCCTGCCAGGAGCGACTTCTGAGCGCATAGCCAGGAGTAACCGCTGAGCGTCACTGGGTGTGGCCCAAAAACCAAAAAAAAAAAAAGAAAAGAAATTATGACTATGCAGTGTATCACAACCAAAAACTTTCACAAAATTCCTTAGTACCTTTCTCCATTCTGTTAAGTATATTTTCTTAAAGCTAGAGGTCTTTCTTTTTTTCCCAAAAACATTTTATATTAACAAGTGAAATTAGCATATGACATTTTAACAAAGTGCTAAATTGAATGTAATCAGGTAAGTGCTTACATTTTAATTTCTAAAGTTGAACATATTAGGGAGCACTAAATTCTAAATGGAATTCATAATGAGATTCTGAAAAATCTAGCGTTTGCATTTTTAGAAAAAAATCCAAACAATATATATTTTTTAAAGGTAAAGATTGTTTTGGGGGTGACGTAAGGAACAGGAGAGTTATGAAAAATGCCCAGAGAGCTTTAGAGGCATTCATGGAAATAGTCTGAGGCAGTCAAGCCAATGATAGGGTCTGGTATGCTACTGTTGGAACTGGAGACCTCCAGTGCTACACACTTATTACTTGAGACTGTAATTATAAGATTTGTCTGTCTCCTTGTCAATCAACTTCCAAATGGTTTCTTATTGGCTGATAATCTATAAATGCAATACCTCCTATGGATAGTGAAACAGGACGGTCCCACCTTCTACGTGTCACTTTTTTTCCATAGATAAAAGGCGAGGGCAAAGAGGGGAGGTCGTCGAGTGGCTGCTTGGAGAGTGGTCTGCAGACTGGAGTTAGGGTAACGTGGGGAAATTTTAAAAGTCTTTTCTTTTACTAATGTGTGTGATTATTTTTTGAGTGCTTTCTGGTTCAGAACCCATCTCGCCAGTGTTCGGGGTCGTAATGGAGGAATTAGGTTCAAGAGAGACCATGCTGTATTTGGCATAGAATTAAGAATCTCATAAGCGCAAAGTATATGTTCCAGGTTTTAGAATTACTTCCCTATAAGTAAGTTACTTAATTTATTTAATTTGGGGGATCTTTTTCTTTTGGTTGCAGCTGTAATCAGGGTCTCTATTCTCAGGGGTTACTCCTAATGGTTCTTATATGCATTGTCATAATAAAACCAGGGTTGGATGCATGCAAAGCATGAATCTTAACACTTTTACAATCTCTTTTGTCTTCCATTTAAATGATTTTAAAATGTTAGGTATTCAGGACTGCAACAGTCAAAATTGGAAAGCAATGTAGAATTACACCAGGCCTAATGAACAAAGATGACAGCCCTGAAGAACCAATGAGCAATAACCAGTTACATAACCTTTCTAATAAGGACTTTAGAGAGCAATTGTCGAGGACGTTTAAGGCATTCACAGAAACAATTGAATGGACACCCAGTAAAACATAAGAAGATATGAGTGTAGAATTTAGAAAAAGTACTAACAGCCACAATAGAACTAAAAAAACTTGGCAAGATAAAAACCTCACTGAAAGAGAACTGCAGAATGAATCAAAGAGGAACAACATAAGCATAGTTGAAGTCTTAGATGGCAAGGAAGACAATCAGAAAGAAGCAGCAGTCAAAGATATAATTGCTGAGACATCTCCAGAGTTGGAAAATGCTTGCAGCCAGATCCAGTAGACCCATAGTGTTCCAGGTAAACGAGACCCAAATAAAAACATTCCAAGACAAAAAATTCCATAAATACATAATACTGAAAGCAGTAAGATTAATGAAGAAAATTACATATAAAGAATCATCCTTAATATTTGCTACAGATCTATCAAATGAGACCCTCTGAGTTTGAAGACAATGGAGGTGGAAAAAAATACAGTGGAAAAAAATATTCAGTAAAATGAATGCCTTTACCATCAAGAATCTCATTCAGATTTGAAGGAACAATACACAATTTCATACATAAAAAATGACTTTGGAACATTACAGGTTTGAAGACAACATTATAAGAAGAACTGAAGGGTTACTTTGAAGGAAGACAAACCTCACAAAAATGCCAAATTTCTACAGAAAGCTGGCACAAAACTCCAGGCAACAGTATCTCTCAATGTCAGAGGGAAAATACACCAATTAAGAGACAGAATGGGTGGGGCTAGAGTCACAGAGTACACAGAGTATCAAAATGAATTTGAACATCATATCAACATTCTTGTGCATGTAAGAGACACATTTGAATAGTCAGAGCAAACACAGACTCAGTCTAAGTTTGAAAAACAATTTTTTGAGTAAACAACTCCCTCAAAAATGTCGGGGTGAGCATGATAATATCAAACAATATAGACACCAGGAACAGAAAGGTTATAAGAAACAAAGAATACAATTTCTTAGTAATGAATGGATATTTATATCAGTAGGAAATCATACTTCTAAACACAGATTTACCTAATGAGAAACCAGGGGGCTGGGCAGTGGCGCTGGAGGGAAGGTGCCTGCCTTCCCTGCGCTAGCCCTAGGACAGACCACGGTTCGATCCCCCGGTTTTCCATATAGTCCCCCAAGCCAGGAGCGACTTCTGAGCACATAGCCAGGAGTAACCCCTGAGCGTCACCGGGTGTGGCCCCAAAACCAAAAAAAAAAAAAAAAAAAGAGAAGCCAGCATAGTATTTAAAAAAAAAACATTAATAGATTTCAAGGAGGTCACTGATAACAACACAATTATACGTAGTTGGGGACTTCAACATCACTTCTTGATATATCAACTAGATCAAACATCAGCAAAGAACTACTGGCTTTGAAGGAAGAAATGGAAGGGAGAATCACAGTAGCTATATAAATAACTTTGAATCTGCCCAAATTTGATAACCTTCTCTAATGCATATTAGAGAAGACAGTCACAAGACAGACTACATGCTGGGGGTAACAACATACCTCCATCCTCAGGAAGATAGAAATCAGATTCACTTTCTTCTCAGGCCATGGTGAATGAAAATAAAAGTTAATCACAAACAGAAACAGAGAAATAACTCAAACACTTGAAGATTAAATAGCTCACGACTGAACAGCAAGTGAGTCAGAGAGGAAACCAAGGTGAAAAAATAATAATAAATGCACAAGCTACCGGAACTTGTGGGGTGGGGCTGGAGTGGTGGCACAAGTGGTAGGTCATTTACTTTGCATGTGCTAGCCTATGACGGACTGTGGTTTGATGTCCTGGTGTCTCATATGGTTCCCCAAGCCAGGAGCAATTTCTCAGCAAATTGCTGACTCAAAACCAAAAACCAAACCAAAACAAAACAAAAAGAACTTGTAGGTTACAGTAAAAACAGTGTTAGATAAAAGTGTAGTTTTTCAAGCATTCACAAGAAAGGAAGAAGGGACATACATAAACTATTTGACTGCATAACCTAAAAAATTGAAAAGTGACCAGCAAAAGGAACTCGAACAACTACAAATATGACAGAAGTCTGAAGGATCATCACAGATTACTTTGAAAATATATATGCCATAAAACAAGACAGTCTAGAAGAAAAAGTTAAGCTCTTATACTCCTATAACCTTCCAAGGCTGAACAAAGAATATATAGAATACCTGAATAGACTCGTACAATAAAAGCAATCAAAATGATCATCAAAATCTCTCCCAAAATGAAATTTCAGGGCCAGAAGAATTCACAAGTGAGTACTTCAAATTTTTACAGAAGATCCACAGCCAGTCCTTTCAGGTTTGTTCAAGGAATCAAAGAAACAGAGACACTTCTAAAGAGTTTCTAGTAATCAAAAATTAACCTGACATCAAAAGTACATAGTGACACCACACATACACACAAGAGAACCACAGCCAATATTCCTGGTGAACATAGATGCAAAGATCCTCATCAAAATACCAAAAATAAAATTCAAATATTTATTAAAATAATTTTACATGATGACCAAGCGGGTAGGTTTTTCCCCTGGGAGGCAAAGGAAACTTAATATGTGTAAATCAATTAAGATAATATACCCTAGCAATATAAAGACATATAATCTATCAATTATGCAGAGAAAACATTTGATAAGATATAGAAATCATTTATGATAAAAAATCGCAATAAGATAAGATATCAAGGGACTTCCCTCAACATACACAGTCTTTCACTACAAGCTCACTGCAAAAATGATAGTAAATGTAGAAAAACTAAAATACCTACTTCTAAGATCAGGCACAAGACAAGATTACTGACTCTCACCACTACTCTTCAAGATAGTACTAGAATTACTTGCAATATTATTTAGGCAAGAAAAAGATATTAATGGTATCAAGGGAGAAAGAAAAAATTTATGCTCTATTTGTGGATGACATGATATAAAATAAAAAAAAACCTAAAAACTCGTATGAACATTGAGTATAAATAAAGAGGATCAGACTTAAACACCTAACCCAAAATCAGTGACAACAGAATTAATAGCAAATCGTCAACAAAATATATACAGAGGGGATCAGTTTATACTAGCAGTCTGGAGGGCAAAAGATAGGAATGCTGGGAACTGGGGTGGAGGGAGGACAACACTAGTGGTGAGGAATACCCCTGATTCAAGTCATTATATACCTCAAATATTACTGCGAAAGATTTGTGATTCACATTGGCCACAATACGAATTATTTTTTAAAAAACCCTAAAAACTTTATAGAAAAGCTCCTGGAAACAGTAAGATTTTTATGGTAGGTGGCAAGGTACAAATATTGGCATGCCAAAGTTCATGGTTTTCCTATGCATATTATACAATAGAAGAGGGAAAATATAAGACAATCCAATTTGCAATTGTACCTTGGAAAATAAAAAATAACAGACATTTAAAAAGAGGTGTCAGACCTTTACAAAGCAAACTACAGAACACCTCTTAATAAAAATAAGGGAATAGGAGGAAATGGAAACATGTATTCCCTACTCATAGATTGCAAGGATGAAAATCACCAAAATAGCAATCCTCTCAAGAACTATATAGATACAATAGAGTTCTTATAAATATAGACATAATATTTTTTCAAAGAAATATATCAAACACCTGGAAACCATATGGAACAATAAACTTCCACAAATAGCCAAATTAATCTTTGTGAAAATGAAGGTGAGATATCTAGCCTTTCCTAATTTCAAACTATACTACAAAGCAGTAGTGATTTAAACAGCATGATACTGGAAAAAAGATAGATGCTATAACGAATAGAAATGAATTGAAATTTCAGAGATAGATGCTTAGTTACAATATTAATTAAGCTCTAGCAAAAAAAAAAAAACAAAAACAAAAACCACAAAAATAAAGTGGTGAATGGAAAGCCTCTTCAATAAGTGGTATTGGGAAAACTGGACAGCCACATGAAAAAAAATTAAAACCCTTTTTCATTCTGCATAGCAAAGTCAAAACACAGTTGCTGAAAGTTGATTAAAGAAAAATGCTTAATACTTCCCATTCTGGGTTTATTACAGGTCTATTCAGCTAGGGAAAAAGTCTAATTTCAAAAGAATCAGCCCTGAATCTATAAGGTATGTAAGAAAACATAGGAAGTTCTCTCAATGACATTGAACTTAAAAGCATCTTTAAAGATAAAATACTACTGACCATGCAAGTAAAAGCAAAAATAAACAAATAGGATTACATTAAAGAAACTCTTGAGTCTTAAAAGAAACAAAACCAGAATACAAAAATAGCCTACAGCAGGGAGAAATTATTTTCACACCTCTCATCCCCCCAAAAGGATTAATATTCAAGATATATGTACATATATATACATATATAGTAATAGAATTTTACAAAAATAAAAATCCAACTTTGTGAAAACTGAGAGATGAACTAAACTTCCTCAAAGAAGAAATCCAAATGACCAAAAGGCACATGAAAAAGTGCTTTATATATCACACATCATAAGAGAAATGCAAATCAAAACAGAAATGAGATACTAACTCACAACTAAGAAACTGGCACCCAGTACAAAACAAGAGTTGATGGGAATGTTAGCTTTTGGAAAACTGTATGGGCATTCCTCAAAAAGCTAGTAATTGATCTTTTTGTTTGTTTGTTTTTTGGTTTTGGGTCACACCCGGCGACGCTCAGGTATTCCTGCTGGCTCCAAGCTCAGAAATCGCTCCCGGCAGGCACAGGGGACCATATGGGATGCCGGGTTTCGAAACACCATATGTCCTGGATCAGCTGCGTTCAAGGCAAACGCCCTACTGCTGTGCTATCTCTCTGGCTCCTAAAGACTCGTAATTGAACTTTCATATCACCCAGAAGTTCCACTCCTGGAAAATATACCCTAAAACACAATGCAGACATGGTTTCACCTACGTTTATTGTAGCACTGTGCAAAATAGCTAAAATCTGGAAACAACCCAAATATTCAAGAACATATGATCTATGGTATATCTACACAATGGAATATTAGTAATCACTAGAAAAAGAGACACATGAGTGAGCAGTGGACTTTTCAAGTACTTAGAGGTCTGGGAGCTATTCAGTCTGACTCTGTGGGACTGAGAGTTCAGTACTTGGACTCAGTAGTTTTTCTTCCACACTCTGGTGGGCAGTGCTGAGGCCCACTTTGGGGTCACCAAGTCTAAGTCTAAAGGTGCTGCTCCCTCTCTGTACCAGATAATAGAGGTGATCACATCTCTAGAAACTTCTATCAGTGAAGAACACAGCATATCTAATTCTGTGTATCTACTTTCTTCTGTACTGTGACTACTGATTATTTCCTATAAATGCTTCCACCCCCCACGAAAGTCCTTTTGGTCTATAGTTGAAGGTGATATTTAAAGCAATGATTCTGGCCAATTCAAAATTCTTACTTGTTTTGCATTTCTTCTACCAAGACAGAGAGTAGTTATTTTCTTCTGTGAATCTATCATTTATTATAACAGACATCTCAATCGAGTGTCTCTGAAATATAGAAGTTATTTTCTGTCCCTTTTGCAGTATTAGTTGTATGGTGCTGAATTATATACCATACTATTTTCATACTATAGTTAATAATGGTAGAATTCGAACCATGTTTGATTCTGAAATGGCATATATTTTTATATAGATTCTGCTACCCATCCTCTTTTTTTTTCTATTATTGTTGTGATGGCAAGAGGCTGTACACATACCTGACTAATGAAATGGCATATTTTAGTTGTGATATTTACCATGTATGTCACAAATCAGATCACAATCTGGTGAACAATTCATAAACACCAGTTGTGATGTTTGCACATGAGTGCTGGAGCATTGCACGCTTTCTTCTGATTTATACAAGTTATGGTTGTATGATCACACACTTGCTTGCCAGAGCTCATACTTCTTACTTGTGGAGGTCACAGAAAAGTTTTGTAGTTTTTCTGCTCACCAAGATCTGTACCCACTGTTCACATAGGACCATATCAGTGGGGGACATCCACAAAGGGCTGTGGCAAGATCCAGGATTGTTTGCAGCTACTGTGAATTACAGACTGCAGTTTTGAGGCTTAAAAGCAGAAACACCATAATTGTTCTTGTCACACATTGTACATTTTAACTCATGAACATATATGGGCTCGTAAGGCAGGCACTATCCCTCAAGGTTCATGAAGTGGAAGGAAAAATACGTATAAATGTCATATATATAAATCAATAAAATTATGTATAATATATATGATATGTATATAAGCATAAGGCTGCAATACATTATAAATTTTCTTAGATCATTTTAGATCTTTATTTTTCAACTGATGAAAAATAAAATTCTCATCCTTTATAATTTGGTAATATAATAATTAAAATATTTTACTGACAAAGGCAAAATGCCTTTCAGTTTTATTTTTTCCTTGCATGACTTAAAGTTCTTCAAAATTCATACAATGGCATTTATTTATCTTAAACAATAGGGTCAAGCTAAATAAAACTGGAAGTTCCTTTACACTTTTAATTCTAAAGCAGAACAAATATTTCTCCACTATTTCCAGCACTGATAGAGAACTCTTTATCTATACATGTAAACTATGTTGATAAAAATGGAAGAGTTCCAAGTCAGGATAAATTAAGAGTTTTCTTTCTTTAAATATAGATGGATACACTTAATTCCAGAATATATAATAAATCAGTTTGAAAAATATTCAGTATGAAGAGGCAGTGGGGTGCTGGTAAAAATGAACAGGCTTTAAAAAAAACCCAGGACTGGAAATTCTGATAACTCAGAAGTAGAGAGCAGGCCTTGCATGTTACAAGCACTGGATTTTATTCCCAGTACTATACTTCCTTGAAAAAAAATAAAGTATATAAGCAGATTCCTTGAGTTAACATACTTTCATATTTCTGGGACATAAATATTTAAATTAAGCTTATTTCAAGTTTGCAATATTATATCAATGAACATTGAGCATCAAGTTTAGTTGTGAGTATATGCAGAATTGGCAAGTTGGTATAAAGGGACAAAATTTTCCACTCACTACCATCCCTTGGGAGAAGATGGCTTTGCTTAAAATAAACCTTTTTTTCCCTATCTTATTTCTTTATAAAATCCTTATATTATGTGCAACTCCTTCTAGTGCCTTTGTAGCTTGCTGGAGGGAATGCAGAATAATTCATAGATAATTTAATAAACGATGTTTATTTTAAATTAATTTTCTTTTTAACAAAGTATTTTAGAGAATTGCCCTAAATTAATTATCTTTGTGTTGAGAATCTGAAATTATTAGGGATTATTGTTAGCTTTCTTTCTTCAGAACTTCTAAATCTGACCTTCTTTAATCTAAATTATCTATGTAGATGTGCTCACTTTAGGTCATTCCTAATAACATCTTCCTGGTCCCCAAGTGCATCTGTCCACTACCTTATGACAAATAGCTCTGTGGCTCTTTAAAATTTCTCAAATTAAAAAAAATTGTAGGGAAATAAGTTGGGGAAAAAAAGAATAGAAGTGAGTATATTTAGATGTGTACCCACACATTTCAAATTAGCGAAACTTCACCTAAGTAGGAAAGGTGTATTTAGCTATCTCAAGCAGGAATAGTTGGGGATAAGAGTCTATATATTTATCTTATGTAGTTTCAAAAACCATATAAATAATACAATATATGCTTTTAGTGAAATTGGAATTCTCTCGCTCACTCTTTTTTTCTGGTGGAGAGGACCACATCTGGGGTGCTCAGAAGTTACTCCTGGCTCTATGCTGGCTCAGGGATTCTGGGAATCAAATCCAGGTCCATCCCAGGTTAGCAGAATGCAAGGCAAACGCCTTATCACTGTACTATCACTCCGGCCTGGAACTGATTTTTTTTTTCATTGAAGTCACTGATGTTTTTTTTTAGGCCAAGAATTAATCATCAGTGGCTGGAAATGTGAAGAAACAGCTAATTAGCACTAGATTTATAGGTGGCAGCATTATAACCCAGGACAATAGTTTTATAAACTTACTGTAACATTAAAAGATTAAACAAATAGTGATATTTACTAGCAATATACATTCCAGTACTGAAAGAGAGCCATATAAAGTCTGTCCTATTTTTTATATTTAAATAAGATAAATTATATCAGTTAAATAGGCTGGAAAATTAAGTATAAAGAGAATTTTCAACAACATTGGGAAGTTCCATATTCAAGATAGAGAATAGTGTCACCTGAAATAACAAGAATTTTATGATTCAAGCATTATTAGTCCTCTAAAATACAAATGACTGGGACTGGAGAGACTGTATAGGACATAAGGTGCTAGCCTTACATACAATTCATAAATGTTCAAAAATCAGCACCAAATATGTTTCACATATGGTGCAATACAATGAGTGATTGCTGAGTATAGAGTCAGCAGCTAGTCTGGACCATTACTGAGTGTGATCCAATCCCACTCATCAAAACAAACCATCATAAGACAGAAACAAAAATATATGATGGCCCTTTTCAATCAATAATCACCTATATAATAAAAATGAAGGTGAACAATAGTAACAAGAATTGTATTTCCAAACAGCTCTAAATCTAAATCTAACTGAAATAAGTTAATGATAAAAAATTAAAAAGTCTAGCACTAAAATAGACAGAGAACCATGCTCTGATAAACTAATATACTGAACAAATTGAGATGAACTGATTTAGAGAAAAGTACCTTCCTTCCAGTTGACTGGTGATGGCAAAGATCTGTGTCTTTGGTTTTTGTCTGTTTGTTTGTTTTTGGTAATGGTAGTAAGGGGGAATGTTGCAGCAATACTTGGGGTTTCTGAGGGTCATGTCCAGGGGTACTCAGTCCTGCAGAGTGAACTTGCTAGTCCAGTGCTAGTTTATGTGTTCCAGTTCTTTGAGCTATTTCCCATCACCCTTGTATGTCACTTTAAAAATAGCTCATTCCTGTAGGGGGCCAGATATTACAGCAGAGAAGGCGCATCTCTTGCATGCAACCAATTCAGGCTAGAATCCAGCAGTAAAAATGCCTTCTTTGCCTGAGAATCCCTGAGTATTGAGCTAGAAGTGGTCCAAATACCAAAGCAAACGAACAAAAATATAAAAAGTAAATCCTTCCAGAGATTTAAAGAAATGCTAAAAATCACAGATAAGCAAGATAAACTTTGACAATGGATATATTTGCTTGAATAAATGAAAAAAAATGATGTTAGATATAATTTGGAAAATATAGGTCAATTTGAGTTGGCTGAAATAAGCATGTCAATTTAGGTATAATTTTTTTTACAGTGAAACCACATGTTAGCTTCAGTGAAGAGAATTTTGCACCCAGAACATCAGTTCTCAAGTTTTATTTTCAGTGTTTTTTTTATTACACACTGAATGGCTTATCTTGAGTTGAGGAATAATTTTTAAAATGAATACTTTTAAGTTTATGACTCAAAACCAAATACCCCAAAAGTTGGACATTGTTTTTCCAAATGCCAGGCCATCAGGACAGACAAAGCTCTTAGAAAACTGGTAAAACAAATAGAATAATGATGGAATACACATATATGACCTATATTGTGGAAGAAAATAATTCAGAGGTGAAGAGTTTCTAATTTGATTGTAAAGGCAGAGAGAAATGATGTTTCTCTGCCACTCATGGTTCTTCTCAGACTGATTGAACAATAAAATTAATATTAGATAGTATTAGAAAATTAGATAACTTAATTATAAATAGAAGTGGAATATAAATATAAGTGGAATTCACGCAGACATAAGTTAAACCAGTAAATGAGGTAAATGAAGCTGCTGCATATTAAGCTAAGTTTTGACATAATGGTTTGGGACTTTTAGAAAAAAGGAATAGGACATTCATGACAAAGAGAGGATGGCTCATATAACAAAGAACAGATTCTCTATAATTGAATAGTTAACCTACTATATAGAATAGTCTTTCCCTTAGAAAGGCTATTTATTCTTGATAGCATTTCTGTTAATATGCTCTTTCTTCAATTTTCATTTTTTTAGGTAATTTAAAGTTGATAAAAAAGATTCTCTAGATTCTCAAAAGCCTCAATTGACCTCAATTAAACTTATTCTCAGGACAATGTCTAGGTCTATTCTGGATGTTAGAGAAGATCCAGCCTTTAAGACAAAAATCATTTCCTAAGGTGATTGGAGGTAGGAAGAAGATAGGATGGTGTTTAGTGGACAGAGCAGTTGTCAATGGTATTCCTAGAGTCTGGAAATGGCTGTATGGCATGTCATGGACATTATATCTAGAAGAAATACCAAATGCTCACAGAGATAGCAAATGCAAGGAAGTGGTGAACATGTTATCCATCTTAATTATAATCTTGTGGTAAGATTTGTCAAATGCAAAAGGAAGATGATGGAAAAGAATTAAGAGCATAGCCCAATGGTTGTGTGAAATCAAACTTAATAATTCAGTTATCTAAATTCAGTTATAGAGAGGTAGGAATATAATGACTTGCCCTCCAAAGATCAAGGGCATTATATGATCATACTATTCAAGTGAAATAACAATAATAATCTTCATTAATACTTCAAATTAACAAAAAAATGTTCATAAGTTGATGGGCTGTTTAGATATCAGAGGAATTAAAGTTCTGGAAGCCCTGATAAATAGCTCTAGTTTTATAAGGTACATATTTTTTTTTAAAAAAAGACTAATATATGATTAATTATTTAGAAATATAATTAAGGGACTCTAAAGGTTAAATATGGTTTTACATTCTTACATTTTAATATTATGATGCTTAGGGATACATGAAGAAGTAATATTATGCGAAGAAAGAAATTTAAAATTAAGTCCTGTTATCTATTCAGTCAGTCAACAATTTTCTCCAGTCTATTTAAAAGAGAAAAGCCAGCAAAAGAAACAGAGATAAGAATAATTACAATTAATTAAATGAGTAAAGGCATTTCTATTAATGTTATTAACCTAGTCATAAACTAGCAGACATCACTCCAGTAACTATTTCTCACATTTTAATAGAGCTTTATAAAGTGTTACTCCATGTAAAGTCTATTTGTCATTACCAAGTGTGAGAATGCGTAGAACTTCTATAGACATGGCATTTTATCAGAACTAAACACTGTTCAGAAAAATAACAAGTGCTTATAGAATGGCGACGCTGCTGCTTTCTTTTTAGAGGCCAGGGAAACAGAAGTCACATATGAACTGAGACCTGAATGAAATGAGAGTCATAACTGACAAAGCTACAACAGAAAAGTGTTTCAGAACAGAATCAGTGAACATACAGCCAGGGAATTCAAAGACAGACTAGAGAAAGGTGAACAATTGGTAAACTCTGTGTTCAGAGGCCATGCCAGGAAGAGGTCCAGAATTGAAATATAGGAATTTATATTAATCCAATTAGAGAGTGAATCCTTATAGAGGCACAAGCAGGGAGAAAGATCTAAATGAAAAAGTTAAAACATGGTTGAGTCTATGACATATCTAATGACTACAGAGGGCCAGAGTTTATGCAATGGTTATCAATGAGAGAATGATGATGTGCATAGCAGATAACAGTGCCAGCAATGAATCCTGATGCGATCTTGGACATATTTCCAAGGAAGAGATAAGGAATGGAGAAATAAAGGAATAGAGATGAGTGGGACTTGGGGCTTGAAAAACAAAGAAAATTGTAGTTGCATCTAGGAAACAGCTGGAGATTGAGGACGAAACTACTTTTCCTTTATCGAATTGTTCATGACAGATACTGTCTTAACTTATGCAGATAATTCATGGATTTTAATACATTAGACAATCTAATGCGCATTCTCTCTAGTGATTATCCTTATGTTCATTTGGTAAGGTGAATAGATATGTGGAAATTTCTAAAACTGTTTCTAAAAGGCTCTGTAGCTGATTTATTGATTGACTTCTGGTTTACATCCTGAGGGTGAAGAATTCTCCACTTGTGGTGGTCCTCAGCATGCTGAATGAACTAATTCACACAGACTTAATTAACCTTCTGACAGAGTTCTGCACTCTCAGAAAAGAAGGATCACCATGTCTGTTTAAATTTTTAAAACATTCACATATATAGGTCTCTAATTGACTATGATTTTTTTTTTGCTTTGTCTTATTGGATGCAAGTTAGAAAACCGAAGAAAAGAAGACAATGAAATTTAAACCAAGGAACTATTTTTCTCCAAGAGATGATATCTATAAATTTGAAAAAGTGTCCTACTAATTTTTTCTGAAAATAATTCTTTGTGAGACAAAAGATGTTCAGATAAAATTTTCTAAGCTCAAACATCAGTCTATGTCCTTCACTATGAGCTACCTTTAGTTATTAATTATGATTCAATTTTCCCAGCAACTTTGACATTTAAAATTTGAGCAACATTTTAGACTATTTTTACATTACCATCGAACATGAAAATCCACATTACTTGTTAATAAATAAGGTCATAACACAAACAAATGCAATTATATTATAACGTTAATTGGGGTTTGTCATTTTTTTCTATATCTCTCTAAGCACAGTACTTCTTAAATAGTCCTTTTATTTGTGCTTAGTTGATTTTGTAATCCTCTACTAAATTTATTTTTATGAGCTTAGTTATGCACTTAGAAATATACCGCAGAAAATATTATCAAGTTAGGAAGTCAGGTTGATAATATCAACTTATAAAGTCCAAAAGGTCATCATTTTATAGTTGAGTAACATACAACTAAATAAACATTTCAAGTTGAAGACCCCTCCAAAAGCACTAAATTCATATTGTACTTACATATATGTTTTCAATTAAGTCTTAAAAATTTCTTTTAAGAAATCTTTTTTCAATTAAGTCTTAAAGATTTCTTTGAAACATATAACAAGTGGAACAAAAGGCCCTAGAACACTCTATGACTTTATTCTCTAGGATCGAAGATACAGTTCACAGGGTCATGAATAATTCAAGTGACAAAACATATATCTGGAGTTTGATCTCCAGCACTGATAATCATCACTATCATTGTCACTTCCATTATTATCATCGTCATCATTACAATATACAATTCTCTGAACTTTCGAACAATTATTTAATTATTTCAATCCTTGAAATCTGAACTACAGCACAGAAGATAGGAAGTTTGCTTTGCATGAGGCTGACCCACTTTTGATCCCCATCATTCCATTTGGTCCCCTGAGTCTGCCAGGAGTGATTTCTGAGTATAGGACAGGAGAAACCCCAGATCACCACCCCTGGGTGTGGCCCAAGAACAACAACAACAAAAAAGACTCAATCATCCCTAGAAATGTGAGTTCCTCCACAATACTTGCAACTTTTGCTTTAAAGTTATACTGGGTAAGTATGTATTATATTTCACTCTTCTCTTGTACCTTTTAATTGTTTTACTTGAAATAAGCTTTATATCACTCTAAAATTGTTCTTATTTTATCCATTCTTAGCAGCAACCTAAACTTGATAGAAATAAACCTGGCACAAGACACTTTAGGATGTGAAGGAATTATGAAGTTGCATGCAGTCTTGAAGTCTTCTGATTGTTAAATACAAATTTTAGGGTTGTGCAAAGAAGCATTTGACAAGGAAGCACAGAAACTGCAAAACGACATGGAATTTAATAATCTAAATCTAATTATTAAACTCAAGTGCAATATACTAATGAAAATGATTCTTGGCAGTGTTTCTAATTTAAAGAATGTATTTTTTTTTCTAAGAAAAAGAAACATCTCACAGTACTAAGACTTGGGTAATAACTTCAGATATTCTGTCATCATATGGCTTATTAAATGTTATGTTTGTTATATACAGGTTAGTCACTTCTTTACGAATGCTCTATTTCATTTGAAGAGTGAAAAAATAAAATGGAAACAACAACACAAAAATAAAAAACAACAGCAACAACAAAAGTTGTTCTTGGAGAAGGAAACAATACTACTTTATAAAAATCTGGCCAACATGAAACATCATGCCATACTATTGGTCATCAGAGTTTCCAAGCTTAAGGGTGATGTACTGATTTAAAACTGAAAAATTCTTGTTAAGCCTACAGAATTAATAGACACAGCCATAATTCTAAGTATTGTGAAATTAAGAAGATTCAACTAGAAAATTACTATGACACAAAAAGGAACTGGAAATTCCTCTTTCTCTTAAGACTCAATCTATTACCTCCTAAGCAAATTTTTCAACCTCTTAAACTGCATTAGAATTAATGTATATTAATTAAGGAGCTACAAAGAACAAAGACAGTTCTGGTATTTTGCATACCAAAGGGCACTAAAAGTATTTCAGTCTTATATAAATGCAGAGGTGTAGAAAAAGAACAACTTAAAAATTATTCACACCACCTTCATTTATGTACTGAAATGAGTAATTACTTGCCAAGTTCTATTTATAGAGAATTCTCTTCAAGAAGCTCCAAGTATTTTATAGATCTCACTAACCTTTGCCTTTTTACAGAAATAAACGTTATTTATAAAATCAGAATTATCACGGGGAAAACATTAAATTCAAGGAAACGTGAACTAAATCAGATGAGTACAAAGAGCTTAGAGAAGCATCCATTCATGTTCTGTGGAGCCCTAACAATATTTGCTTTCAAGTATATTTTGGATCAGCAGAACACTACCCACAGTTTATCCCTGTGTGTGGAAGAAGAGGGGTGAGTAAACTGTGGTTATAGTCTCATACATGAAAATTCTACTATCTTTGCAGTATACTACTACATGAAATTTCTTTTTTCCTAATGAAAGATCTTTGATGTATAAATAAATCAAAATATACAATTTTAGTATATAAATTGTTGTTTGGGCATAGCTATTTTAAACTGATTAATATAACTGGATAACCCAAACCCACTATTACAACTTTGAAAATTATTTTAAAATGATCTTTTATTCTATTCCAGAGTTGGAAGAAATTTTAAAGGATCATTTGCCCCATTAATTTATTATCACTCATTTCTTTTCTATTTACTGTGTTCTTACTATATCTTAGAATAAATTCTACATTCTATTGTAAAAATAGAAAATCAAACAGGTTCTTATACACATAGTGCTTGGAATCATGATTTTATTGAAGAAGCCTATAATAAGATAACTTCACTTGAGTTTATTGTTTAAATAATCTAACATGCTTTCTAAATATTTATAAATTTATTAATAATTTATCCAGAGTACCCAAGAGCAAACAAATCCTTGTTCCCTGAACAACTTTAAATTGAGATACACAGCTTCTATCTCAAAATAGTTTATTCTAGAATCCCTTCTTCGTGCTGGTCATCTGTGGACATTAAAAGTAGATAATATAAAAATACCATTCACATGAGTATTACATAATATATATTTTTCACCATTTTCTACATTTAATTACAGGTTTGCTCTATTAATATGATTTAAATAAAGCATATGGGGGATTTTTTTGCTTGCTTTTTATTCTATCACAAATACTGATAAATCTAAAATATCAATGTTCTTTTATATGCTATACATGTGTTAGGCACAATATTAGACAATTCTAATATAACTCTTTATCTCTTTATTTATATTGGAGTAATAATGGTTTCTCCTACAATGTTTTATTGTCATCGCAGAGATTAACTGAAAATTTCAGTCTTCACTATAAATTGTTAGATTTACTTTAATATAAAAAGACTATAGAACTAGTCACAGAAGTATTTTACGTTAAAGTCAGTACAACGTTTCCCTAAAAATTATGCCATCCAAAATTCTGGAACTCAAGACATGGAAGATTTTGTCATCAATGTATAGTCCCTTACTGGGACATATGATTCTTACTAGACAAATCATCTTGTTTTTTTTTTTTTTTTATTATTCTATTTGAACCATATATACAGTTAGTGTATACTTAATAGTTGTGGGAGTATTGAGAAAGTTAAACACTAAGAAACAACATTTATTTGCCTTTTCTTGATTTTCCTTTTTTTTCTTTCTGAGATAAGATTACAGCCCACTCTAAATATAGTCACATAGGTCAGATTTCTACTTGTTTTGCCAATATATACTGGTGAATTTCCTATGCTAAGGGCGAGATTAAAAAAAGGTGATGGCTTTATTTTAAAGTCGCTGGTTTTGCTGTTCATGTATCATTGACAACAGCTATATTAAACTTTGGGGGAATGAGGTAATTGAATTTAGGCAGTATATAATGAGTTGCTTTCGGATTCAGAGCAGTCAGAGAATACATTGCACTATATTCTCTTAGTTTAAAGTGTTACATGGCTTGGAAAGAATTCTCTTAATATTGTTTTTTAATTTTCTACAGAATGATATGGACAACAAAATAAGTATAGTTTAAATGGATCTAAGAAATCTGCCCCAAATTTTCTTTATGGTATTTTGTTGTTTTTCCCAAACGAAGAGCAATTATTAGATTTCAAGCACTTCATAAAGTAGATATATAAAAAAGGGTTCAAGTTTTAAGTCTTGGGACTTCTGTTCACTCAGTTATTCCAACATTTGAGAATTGGCTTATAAATATAAAAATATCTATCTTTGTTATAACTGAAAATATTAAGAGAGAACTCATATGCAAAAATGTACTGATTTCCTGGTCTTTCAGTAGACATCAAAAACTGCCACAATTATTCTGATAATACTAATTATCCAAAACTAATCAATACCTTTCTAATGCATTGTCACTGCTGAATATTACAGCATGGATTCAGTGTTTCAAGTTTGAATATTTCACTTTTTCCCTACCACGTTGCTAATTGAATAATAATAAAGGCTTGTTTGATCTTAAAAATTTTGAAACTTTTTGACTCATGGAACACGCAGCTTCAACATTTATACCTGTATTTTTACAAGGTTTATATTGAATCAATGAAGAAAGATTAAAAACATTTTTTCTGACTTCTCATATATTTCAAATATTTTATTTTTTATTATAAATCTTTATGTAAGCATCATGATTACAAGCATATTTATAGTTGAGTTTCAGTCATAAATAGAATACCTCCCCCCACCCCCCATTCACCAGTAGCCAGCATAATAGCAAAGCAAAAGAATTCTCAACAAGTTGATCATTTTGTTTGGCAGTCATCCTTGACCAGCATTTAAAATTATGAGGGACACAAACTTAATGAGCCAGCATGTCATTTGGATTTTGACACACAATAAACACTTAAGAGATGGTGACAGCTAAATTTCCATTTGCTATCATTTCAAGTCTATCTCCTAGACATTTCTTTTTCTATTTCCTGAGCATTTTCTGGTTACTGCCTTCCATTAAGTTCCAATTGCCTCTGGACTATCCTGCATGCAGTAATGTAACTTTGTCTACTCCCTCTTCCTTTTCTCCCATCCTCCTGTAGCTTCTTCTTCTCACTCTAACAGGGTTATCTCTACCTCTGGACTACATCCTGGTTTTGTGTTATTGCTGATGTTGTTTTTATGAATTCTTAGAATTTATACTCAACCTTTCCAATCACTTTTTTAAATGTTACTGTTAGCAAAATGTCCTAAAAGACAAATTAGACTATGCTACTCTGTGGCTAGTCAAAATTATTCTGTAGCTTTTTAAGCATCTTCAAAATTATATTTCAATATTGCAAGAGAGCTCAATAAAAAGTGAGGAAATACAAAATAAGAAAAAAAGAGAGAAATTCCTGACATTCAATGACTTGAGTCAGCTTATAATTGCTAAATTTAGCAACCAGCATAAAATAAACATGAAGGTTACAAGAGTCTTAGGCAGTGTCATAATTTGGAAAAGAGAATAAATGGAAAGATAAGTAGATAAGATTTTTTTAAAATGGAAATTTTACCATGAGCAGCTCTATCTTTGATTTAGTGTTTGTCTTTTCTCTAACTACCTTTCAGATGAAATTAATTCTGATGAGAGAAGTAAATACTAATCTGTCACTGGAATTTGCTCATGTCCAATACCTTGTATTTATTGTGTACTCATTACGTAACATGAATTGTACAGATAAAACTCTGTGACATAGATGTCATATTTCAATTCAATTATAGAATATGGATAATGATAATATAGCAATGTATTAGAAATAGCATAGCTAGATATTTACAGATAAGTAAGCAATTCACTACATTCACAGTAGCTGTTGATTTTATAAATATAAAGGAACATTAACAAAACTAAGATTTCACCAAGAGATCAGCAACAATATTTCTATCAGAAACCACCAGGAGCTGTTTTTCTTGGCTTTCTAATTTTTGTACCGCATATTAAAGTCTTTGTCCATTTAAACTTATTCTCCTTTACTTCAAAGATTATAGTCCTCTGAAAATTTAAGTATAATATAGGTCTATTAGAAATAAGCTGGAATGTTAGTAATATAAAAATGTCTCTAAATGCCTTGTGAACAGAAGAAAACATTTTTATATAGTCCTCCTCCTTATATAGAGTTATTTTCAAAGTTACATGTACTTCATATAAAATTAGTACACACTGAAATTTAATAAAGTTATTTATCTTTCTTATTTACATATAAGTAATATTATTCATTCTCATGGAGAAGAGAGCAAGAAGATTCCCCCTATTCTAAAGAAACTTTGCCAATATCAAGATAATAGTGAGTGTCACTACTCAGGGAAAGGGGCTGCTGACATTTTGTCTTTAGAATCTAGGGTTGCTGAGAGAGCACCTACTTAGAGGTTAATTGTACATAAACTATCCACCATCAATAACAAAGAAATTTTTGCCAAAAAAACAAATAGTGGTCAAAGAAGCCTTAGTATAGTGGGTAGGGCATTTTCTTACGTACATCTAATCTGGGTTTTATTCCCAGCACCCAATATGGTACCCCAAACCCACCAGGTATGATTCTTGAGCAAAGAGCCTGGAGTAAGCTCTGACAGTTGCTAGGTGTGGGTCAAAGTAAACAGTCAAGGTAAAGAAGACTTTTGCTAAAGTTGAAAACCCCAGATTTATTCATGTCTAAAGTGCCTTCATTTAAATTCCTAAATAAAATTTCTTGAAACGGAAGTTTCAAGTTTCAGTTTGAAACTCTGAACTATGATTCTTCCTTATGCTAATTTTTGGTCATTACTTCATAAAGTTTGAAGTTTGGAAACGTGAAAATATTCTCTTTGATATCTCATTCTTGGTCATCATTCCCTGAATCAAATCATATGAATCTAGATTTCAAGTCTGTTCAAGCAAGTCATTCTCCTTCCTACTGACTTCTACAAATGCTTAGCAACTGTAATATTAGTGGTTGTCACCTTGCTACACACTCTGACATTTTGCAGATTTGAAATGATTTTGAGTATTTGGAAGACACATCATAATTTTATCAGAGGTGCATAGGCTATATTTTCTCTTTAACTTTTAAAACAAACGCTTTGCCTTTCTTTGAACTAAAAGAAAACTAAATACTAATTCACTTGTATGATGACTATTAACTCATACATTAAAAAAACATTTTGTATCACATATTCACTAATTGTTTAGTTTTTTAATAAACAGCAATCATTTAAATTATTTTTAGAAAAAATAATGAAATTATTAAACTGAATGTCAAGTCAAGGAAATTATGCTTAATAAATTACATATACAACATTACCAATAAGAAAATCTCCTCAGGTGGCTTTTTCCTATTACATAGTGAAAACATTGTCTTAATGATTTGTTCAACTCAAAAAATACTTTCAATTGCTTTGTCAACAGATTATGATTTTCTGGAATTATCTACTTCTTTTCCTGAACTGCTTTGAGCCTTATATAGTTACTATTTAAACTAATGTTATTTTTCATCACTCTCATCTCAGTATAATATGTCTATGTGCATAAGTGTCTGCCCGCACACACATAGGTCTTTTCTATATAAGCAAGAAACTTATAACATAAATTCGATTGTAATTTTATTTTGAAAATCAAGTCCTCAAAATAATGATATTAACAGGACTGTTTAAAATTATTAATTCCATACTGGCATATTATAATTCACTCAATATGCATCCAAATATAGTAGTTGCATAATATATAGTAATTTGCCACATATATGGAATTAAAAAAACCCAAATTAATGAACAAAGGTTCTTTCAAATCTAATTGAAGAGCAGGGAGTTCCTTTTTGTTGTTTTGTTTTGTTTTTGAGTCACACCCCTTGGCGCGGAGGGATTACTCCTGGCTCTGTGCTCAGAAATCACTCTTGGTAGGCTCGGGGGACAATATGGGATGCTGGGAATTGAACTCAGGTAATGTGCACTCAAGTCAAATCCCTACCAGGTAGGTGTGCTATTGTTCCAGCCTTGGGTTTGGCAAATTAATTTGACTAGTTATTACTGTGTGACCAATGTGTTTTCCTTTTTAAACAAGATAATTCAAGGTAATTTCAATGAGAAACTGTGTGCCTAAAATAAGGTGGGGGTGATGGAAGCACATAACATGTGAAATTACATGACCTTCATCTTAAAACAACCAATGTAATTTATAATAGGGATTTTACTTCCATAAAAATTTAAGAATCATAAGGTCACATTGCATATTTATTTACCAAATAAAATTTAATTAATAGTAATGGTGACAATCATTTCTGTTCTTAAAGCTAAACCAAAAGATTTACTTGCTCTGATTTGATGCATTAATTCCATTAAATTCAAAAGGCTAAAATAAAAATAGTGGACAATCTTATGTTGCCATCAGCTCTTTTATTTAGCAATCTATACTTGCTCAAAATTTTGAACTATTCTCAAAGTTAGTGAGTTCAATATTTAGGTAAAATAAAGTATTATGATATATTTAGTAAAAAAATAAAGTGAATGATTACTTTAGTTGATATAATTCAAATAATTTGTGTCACAACTTAAAAATGGACTTAGTCCATTTTTATAATAGGTCTGATCTACATTATATCTGAGCTGAAAAGAAATTTATTAAGCATAAATTGAGTGACATTTAGAATAAAAGCTCATAATTTTCCTTGAATCCCCTTTTTTTAATTTTGTTAATTTTATTTTATTAAAGCACTCTGATTTACAAAGCTTCTCATATTTGAATTTTAGACAATATTCTAGCACTAATCCTATAATCAGTGTCAACTTTTCTCCACCACTGTTCCCAAATTTCTTTCCTTTTAAAAAATCATGATAGACTTTATCTTTAAAATAAAATAGTTCGGGCACAGAGAGATAGCACAGCAGCATTTGCCTTGCAAGCAGCCGATCCAGGACCAAGGTGGTTGGTTCGAATCCCGGTGTCCCATATGGTCCCCCGTGAGCACCACCGGGTGTGGCAAAAAAACCAAAATAAATAAATAATAATAATAATAATATTAATAAAATAGTTCTTGAAGATGGAATTAGAGCAAACATTAAAGCTATTCTTGTAAGAGCAGTTTAAATTATCGAGTTAAAAAACACAAGTTTCAAATCCTACAAGCAATTGATTTTAGAACTTTTAACTTTGATCTTTGACCACCGAAAATATCAGTAGCCTATTTTATAATTGAGTTAAATCTAAAAACATAATTATTTATACACAGTTCAAAAATAAACATTGAATATAAAAAAGGCTTATATAAGCCTTCTCAGAAACCTTGTCTGGAAATAATATAAACATCATTATTGCCACAAAGAATTCAGAGTGCCTTATATGAAATGAAATGATAACACTGTACCAGCTTTTGCTTTTCCAACCATCTACTTTCCACAGGCACTGCAACTCATTTTTGGCTAAGAGTACCTTCATTTATTCAACTTGATTGAAAAGCTCAGAAGAGAAACCAACAAAAGGGACTGATAGAATTCAGAGGTTGATGACTTGATTAGTTTTAAGGATTTACATATTTTGCTTATATTGTGATGGAAAAAGTGAGATTGGCTTAACATAAACCTAACATAAAGACTTTGACAAAGCATGTGCAAATTTCCAAAATGCATGGACACATATGGATATATGCATGCACACACATTCATATATATGGATGTCTACATGTAATATGTATGTTACATAAATATCTGCACACATATATGCATATGTGAATTTTTACTTATTTGTTGATCTATATAAGAGCTAATATGGTATATTTGAATTTTAATAAAAGAATTAAAAGTCCTAACTATTTCTTATTAACTTCTCATTAGACTATATTGTCGATAACTTTGATTATTACGTTCACTCTTCTGCTCTTTTATCTGATGAAATCTCCAAGAGAATTTCAATTAACAATTGAAAAACATGAATAAACAAGAAGTATATTTTAATGTTTTCCTTGCTTCGGGTACTTTTTTTTCAGGCTTCTGTTGTTTCCTTGTGTGATAGTTTTAAATTAGTTTTTTTTCCCCATTCAGTTTTTACACCTGAGGTATATATTATTTCCGTATTAGGGTAATGAAGATTAAAACGAAGAAAAAATTAGTTGTACCAGAGGTTACAGAATTTATTAAGTGCAGGCTCACACTATCTGCTTTTGGTTTTTATTTCGGCTCCTGAAAATTGGAAAAGACTATATGAGTACTCTTAGACAGTGACTATGAGGAAGAAATGAGAATTGCAATGTGCACATGGTCTGTCAAGAATGAAACACTATGCATGTTGACTTTTTACTCATTCTAGCTTCACATATAAAAGAAAGTGGCATGTGATCTACTTATCCAACTCAATTACTAGAAAAACTCAGTCTTTATGCCTAATACTAGGAGCTCTAGAATTTTCTCTTTATCTGAAAGGCACCACCATGAAGCTCATAAAAGGTAAACATAAGTCTTTCTATGCACATTAAATTAATAATTAGAAACTGATTAAATAAAAATGTTATTTTATATGAGACGGAAGACATTTTCCTTGATATTAACATTATTTTATGACAGTGCTTTAGAGAAACTGGAAAGTTGAGACCAGACAGACAGTACAGGGGTTAAGGCACTTGTTTAGTATGTAGTTAACTGGTTTTGGGGTCACACTCATGGCACTCAGAGGTTACTTTTGACTCTATGCTTAGAAATCGCTCCTGTCAGGCTCGGGGACCATCTGGGACATGGGGATTCGAACCACCGTCTTTCTGCATGCAAGGCAAACACCCTACCTTTATGCTTTTTCTCTGCCCCCTAAAATTAACTGTTTTATTTCCAACACCATATCATTTAGTTCCCTTCAGCACCAACAGGATTGCTTCCATATCCAGGAGTAATCTTAGCATGACCAAATATGGCATAAACACCTGGAAATAAATAAAAAGAAGTAACATTTGTGGAATAAAAAAAGAGGAACAAAAATTACCATGAGTAACACTTTTAATACAAATTTTAAGACTGATCTCTCCAAACAGCAGTCCAGAGGTACAGTATTGAAATATAAAGAATATTGATAAAACTTTTTAATGTGTTTGTTCAGAAAGAATTGCCAATAACATTTTTTCAAGAGATTCATCATGCTAGTAAAAGTGTCTGGAGAAGAGTAAAAGAAGATTAAGTTAATTATTTCAGAGACAAAGATAAATTTCTTGTGGTTGGAGAACAGAAGTTGGAATAGGGTTTAAGGCTTTTGTCTTATATATTGCTATTGACAGTTTGATCCTGGTACTGCATATATTTATCCATTTACTTTATGTATAGAGCCATGGATATGCCCTTAGTATTGTTAGGCATGGCCCACATCGTCTCACCCCTCCAAAGGAAATGATCTTATTTTATTATAATATATGTAATATATTGTACCTGAATGCTATCTGGGCTTTTCAACATCCATAGCATCAACTATTCTGCGCATGTTTTTACAAGTCCTAGAAGCATTTTAAGTGATCAAAGGATGTCCATACTTAAACTTAAATTCCAAGACTAGACTTTGTCATTGATTAAGTGTGTGTACATGATTTAACCTCTCTTATCTTTTATTTCCCCACATATAAAATGAAAATGAAGCCACCTTTATAAATAGGTCAGATGTAAAATATATAAAAATTCAACATGGTTTATAAAACCTATTAGATGCACAGCGATTTCGGTATCACTACATAATCATTGCCAAGTACTTTCATTTAATTCTATCTTTAAAGTATTTTAAACTTAATAAAGACATAATAATCATTTATGGCATAAAGCTAATTTTTTTTGTTTGCTTCTGGGCCACACCCAGCGGTACTCAGGGATTACTCCTGACTCTGTGCTTAGCAATTGCTCTTGGAGCTCAAGGGAAGAAATGGATGCTGGGATTCAAACCGGGTTCCTCCCAAATCAGCCTTGTGGTAGGTAAGTGCCCTACAGTTATGCTATTGCTCTGGCCTCTAAATTTTAGAAACCCAACCAGTGACAATGTACTTATGTTGAAATTAAGGTTAAAATCTGTGTTTCAGAATTTTACTATGATGATTTAATACCATATATGTCATTGAAAATCAACAACATTTTGCATAGTACTTCATTTTATCAGCTGATATATATATATATATTTATGAAATATTTATTGAATAAAAAGAAAAATTCATTGATAAAGCTCTTATAGATTCATGTGTGTTTCTTCCTTAGAATGATTAGGCATCATTAATTATTGTGTCCATGGAGACTTGCTGTGTGAACATTCCAATGTACTGTTTAAAATAACTATTTAAATTGGCATTACTAATGAATGTTAATGTCCTTTTCTTTTGGGCTGGCAGTCAAATAATAGTGGTTGTCATGTAGCATCAACAATTTTAACTAGGGTACTCTCAAAAGGCATTTAAAATAGGAAATGCCTTCAAGATTATAATTTGTGGTCAAAAACACAACATTGAAGTCATCTGTGATCATTATAACTAATAGAAATGACATTGAAATAATGTTAAAATAAAATAAAAATTTACATAACTATTGCATCTCCTTGTTGCCTCCACTTTTATACCAGGTTAATGAAATACTCTCTAATTTGCTCTGTTTGGGTAAAAAGATCTCTAATAACAGCCTCTTTTGTTTTCCACCCACATTGAATGAAAAGAACAGAATTGAACTGGAATAAAGAGAACAAAAACAACAGCTGTATGCATTATTTATTTTCTCTGAGTTCTTTTCCTGCCATTTGAGAAAGACATACTATAAGAATTTGTTTGTCATATCTACACGTCTTACCTGATAATTGATATGGGGCAAAACATTTATGACTTAAAAAATAGCCTCACAGGGTAGAAAGTGACTATATTAAAAATGTATTGATGTATGGTCCGGAGATAGCATAGCAGCATTTGCCTTGCAAGCAGCCGATCCAGGACCAAAGGTGTTTGATTCGAATCCCGGTGTCCCATATGGTCCCTTGTGCCTGCCAGGAGCTATTTCTGAGCAGACAGCCAGGAATAACCCCTGAGCACCGCTGGATGTGGCCCAAAACCAAAAAAAAAAAAAAAGTTTTGATGCCATTTATCTGTTTTCCACATATACCATTAAAATTAATAAATTCCACATACATCCCTCGATAACTCATCATTTTGGCCTGGATAGTAACCTTACTGACCAGGGATCTTTTTAGTTTAAGAAATTGGAATTACTGTATAAAACATCAAACAGAAAAGGTTCTATGTATGAAGGCAGACTATGTTTATTTTAATGTTCACAGGAAAGAAAAACCTAATAAGTAAGTATATCTTATTATAATTACCTCTCTTGTGATCTATTATACTAATAAAACAGTATAGGTTTAAATAAAATACCATAACTTAACTTTATTGAACTTTAATTATTTTTCCTGGTCACATGCTTTTCATGTACTCTCAATAAATCTTTAGTATAGCTCTATTGGGGTAGTTTTAATAATAGTCTCCATATTACAGATGAAAAACCAGAGTCATTTAGCAAGATGACAAAATTATGATCTGAATCTAGGCTGCGAAATTTCATATTTCATACAAATCAACAACATCAAATGCCGTCTCCCATAATATAGTCAATATTCTTTATTTAAAAAGTTTAAACTTAATTAAAATATTTTTCTGTTTTGTCTAGATGAAGAAATTATGATATATATATACACAGTGGAGTATTATTCAGATATAAGAAAAAATAAAATCAAGTAGACTAAGTAATCTGCTGTTGTGTAGATGGTAGTAGAGGGTATGATGCTAAGTGAAGTCCACCAAAAGAAAAAGGACGGATATAAAATTACTTCTTTCAAAGGTTAAAGGTTAAGGTTAAAATTACTTCTTTCAAAGGATAAAGACATACAATAAAGCAATGACAAATGCTCAAAGCTGCAGAACTTGAGGACTGTCAACAGAACTGAGATTAGAAAGAATGCAGTGTGGAAAGGGATCTCGAGATATTGTTGAAAGAAAGTGGGCATTCGATAGGTGGGTGTCTTGAAAGATCTGTGACAGCTGACCAGTCAATTTGCAATCTAGGGGGGGAGGATAAAATTGAGCTAAATAAGAAAACTCTTATACCTTGTTGTTAAGTTAGAATATGTTTAGATAACTTGAAATACTCTTTATTATACCAGAACTCTCTACTTGATAATAAAGCATCTTTACTTCAATAGAGCTTTTTATGGAAGTTCTGTCACAAAATATCTCAATGGAATTTCACCAAAGGTATACATTGAATGGCAGTTTCTAAAGGTTTTTGCTTATTCTTTTTATTTCTTCCTCTTTCTGAGTTTACTTTTAAAAATAAGGGACTGAAGAGGGGGCAAAAGCAAATTTTAATGAAAATAGAAATCAGGAAGTTGAATAGTTGGCAGTATGAATATGGAATTTAAAAATTCCGGAAGCATTCTCAGCACAGAAAGAGGTCTGGAACGTTCTTGCACGATTCTTATGCACTGCTGAATAATTTTTCCTATTCCATTCTCCTTTAGAAGAGCTACAATAGGAAATGCATTTGTTCTTCCAGTAAAGAAATTTAGAGACCGAAAGTATAAAAGAATGAAACACATCTTCAATGTGAAACTTACTTCTCTAGAACTTCAATTCTGTCTGAGATAAGAAAAGTATATTAAACTTCAAATATATTCACTGCTGAAAAGCAGAACAATGTATTTAATATGAATGCTGATTAATGAGTGAGGCAGAAAAGATAGATCATTAGTAAACCTAGTATTGTAGTTTGTTCAAGAACGAGAATGGCATGGAGTAAAATTAATAATCTATGTTTGACTATAAAACTATAAAACAATGCCTGCTATTTATAATTCAGTCAAACAGCTCACGTATTTTACATGATACTTCATTGATGATAGGTTAATAATTGAATTTATATATAGCCATTAATTCTATTTCAATGATTAAGGAATTCAAATGCAAAGTTTATGAATCAGATGAGAATACACCATCATTTAATTAGTGAAAAAGATTGATTTCAGTTGTTGTGGTTTCTAAAATTTTAAATTTTAAACCTTAGGAAATCTTGAAAAATATTCTAGGTAGGTATACAAGAAAAAAAATCTAGGTAGCATATAAATGTCAAACAGCTGAAGTTGCATGATTAAACCGGTGGGGAAAATGTTCATATACAACCTGTGAATTCAAATAAGAACTCTGTGTTCCTTAGAGATTGTACTTGAAAAACTGAGCACAATGTCTGAATGTTTCGTTGCCTTCAATGCGCTGTTTTAGCATCCTTGTTTGGAACATCTCAAAAAATTTGGAACAAATAGACAAAAAAATATGCCTAAACCTACCTAGTACTTGATTTGCCAGCAGAACTAGTGTATGATTCCCTCAGAATATGACTGTTCAGCTCTAGTATAGTCCTTTGGAGAAATTTGAGTATATATATATATATATATATATCATTTTTACATATATAAATTAAAATATATATTTAGTCAATGAATACCATATAGTCTTGACTTAAAGATGGTAAGCAAATTTTTAGTTTCATTGTATGTTTCAAAAATATTAAGAATTAATAAATCTATGCCCTTTAAAATAAAATTAATTGCTACAATCCAATGCACAGAATGTCTATGAATACAAGTACTGGTGCCTATTAAAGCCTATATTAGCACCTCTCTATTCATGGTAAGCAATTTAACTGTAGAAGCAAAAAGAGGTTTCTCTATTTGGCCAAGAAGACATGACTTAGTGCAGGTTCTTGAGAAGAATCAAAGCATTTTCAAACAACTGAAATTAAAATTCAATGAATCAGATCCCATGTTAACAGGTCTTCATTCTGAAATCTTAAATAAAGAAAGGAAGTTTTGTAAAAGAGCTAATATATTGTCAGCCACAGAACAATGCAAATTTTGTTAAATAAAAGTATTACGTGTTATACTTAAAATTTCAACTTATAGTTAAATAGACAGAAGCCAGAACATAAATGGTAATAAAAAGCACACTTGCACGAAGAAGAACAAGAAGATAAAATATAGATATTAGCACAGATCTTTGATTAACTAATATAGAAGTAGTTATACTTATTTCACAGTTTCCATTGAAAAATTTTTGTTAGATATTCAAGATGACAGGGCCGGAGAGGTGGCGCTAGAGGTAAGGTGTCTGCCTTGCAAACGCTAGCCAAGGAAGGACCGTGGTTTGATCCCCTGGCATCCCCTAGCCAGGAGCAATTTCTGAGTGCTTAACCAGGAGCAACCCTTGAGCATCAAATGGGTGTGGCCCAAAAAACCAAAAAAAAAAAAAGAAAGAAAAAATATGCAAGATGAAAAGTATGTCATAGATAACTATAGAAACCTTAATATTTATGAACTATTAAATGAAAAATCTGTGTGTAGAACAAGCATGTAAACTATGAAGTCAGACTTACAGATATAAATACTATTATTATCTTCTAATTTTCTTCATCCAATAAGAGAAACAATCTCCTGGAGTAAAAGAGATATAACTTTAGTCTATTAATTTATCAACTCTATTAGCAGTTGAGAATCAGAGAATGGGGAAAAAAGAAGTATTGAATCTATTAGAATCTTTTGGCTAAAAATAAACTTGAATCAAATTTTAACATAAGCAAATAAGGAAGAGATTTGTTGGAAGAGTGAGTTAAGACTCAATATCACAATGAAACCGAGTAGTCTGGACTTGTAAAATTAGGGAACACAGAATCCCTGAGCACAAAGAAATAGACACCGGTCAATTACAATCTTAAAGAAAATTCAGGTGCAAACATTTTCTATCTTTATATTATTATTTATTATTATTTTTTGGTCACATTCGGTAGCATTCAGGGGTTATTTCTGACTTAGGAATCAGAAACTATTCTTGGCAGGTTCAGGGTACCATGGGATACGGGGGTTCGAAACTGAATCAGCCTCATGCAAATCAAATGCCCTACTTATTGTGCTGTGGCTCCATCCCCAATACATCTATTTGTTAAATATTCCAAGTGAGAAGTAAGAGAGTAAGAATAGACTAGCATGACTAGTCTAAACTACTAAAACTACTAAAGAAATACTCAGATATTTATAATACTGGGAGTTTCAACAGTGTTTATATAGTATACGAAAATCTCTGAACAAAAATGAATAGTAAGTGGAATCTGATACTAAACTAGTTTTGGCATCAGACTTTAATTTAGTACCTAAATTGTGTTCACTGCATTATCCATGGCTTTTAATACACCAATTTCACTTCATAAATATTCAATATCATCAGGAAAAGACCACATATATAGAAAAGTGGTGATATAAATACTTAGAATAGTGGCAGTAATTAGGAAGCTAGTTGTTCTATGACCTTATTTATGGGATTTATTGTTGAACTGACAAACTTAAACAGATATTGTGTTGACAAAGGACTACTGGCAATCCAAATTTTTAGCAGTTACAAGGACAACTTATAAATTTAATTTATGAGAAGTTTAAAAGAGTCAATGTGGAGGGAATGAAAGTTAAATGTGCATAGAAACAAAATAAAATAATCTGCACAAACAATAACAATGGTAATTGCTAAATCTGATAGAATTTCCTAAATAATGCCTCATTACCACAGTGGTTAGGAATTTTAATTAGAAGGATAAAGAGCTATTCATGTGTTTTAACTTTTGCATACCACCAAAATTTAGGGAAATCTTTTCATTTTGTATAATGAGATTGCTTTCCGATTGCCTGTTTTCACACTTAAAATGTACATTAGAGATTATGGACAAATGAATCTGACCTTTATTTTTTAGTAAGATTATTAGGTGAAATTGCATGGTATAAAATTTCTTCTTAAAGGGTAATTCTACTAGATACTTTAAAATTCAATAATAATATAAAATATTTCTCTTTTCTAACTGTCTCTCATCAAAATCTTTGTGTAGTTTCTATCTCGTGCCATGATTGTTGTATGGGAGGGTTCTACACATGCCTTACTGTCAATTTTTACAGATCAGATCTGTTTATATTCAGATCTCCTTTACAGCTAAATAATGATTCATTAAAGTGCCCCAGATCACCACATAAGTAAAAAAAAAAAAGCGACTAAGAAAGAAAATGAGTACTTGACTAAGACCCGTATTAGAGATGGGTTGTTAGCTTATAGTATTCTGACTTTAATAGGATTTTCCAAATCTATCATATCTTCTTGAAGTTATAATGAGACTGAATAGTAGATGGCAAAGTAACACTGAATAATGCAGGAGCATGCATGTAATACTGTAAATAATAATAAATCATAAAATAGCAATATAGTGAATAATAAACAGCTGGGATTGAGGTAGATATTGAGCTCAATGCTAGAACACAAATATATCTTGCAAGGCATACCAAGAGGCTAGGACTGAGAAAAAAGAAATATACATTTCCTGGTTGTTTTTTTTTGTTTGTTTGTTTTTTGTTTTTTGGGTCACACCCAGCAACACTCAGGATTATTCCTGGCTCTATGCTCAGAAATCCCTCCTGGCGATTCAAACCACGGACCTTCTGCATACAAGGCACATGCCTTACCTCCATGCTTTCTCTCCAGTCCCTGGTATTTTTCGTAAAGAGAAGATATCACTATTTCTATCATTGGTGGCTTATTTATAAAGAATATTTTTGAATTTTCAGAATTCTTCCTGAAGAATATAATATTCTTTCTGAAGTTTTTCTAATGTGACTAAGACATTATAATATGTATTTATATATAAATATATAAGTGTGTAATAAGTATAATAAATGACTGCCTATAAATATCTGAAAAATTATGCATTTGAAGGAGGTAAATCATTCATGTTAAGCAACACGAAAAACATGAGTAAAAATAATAAATACAAACTTGGGAGATGTTATGCATTCCTGAGAATTATATCGAATTCAAAAAGGTATATGAATAGATGACTTTTTTACTAATCCTTATCTTTAATAACTTAAGGTGAAATAAAGAAGGGTGCTCACTGTATTTAATAATTAAGAAATATCTCCCCCCAATCTTTGGTAGATAGTAAGGTCTATGCTCCTCATTAACTTGGAAGGTACTTTTTTTTTTTCCAAATGGTGAGTGCTTCCTTAGGAATGTTGAAGATGATGATGACACCTGATGATGTGGTGTGGGCCAAGCTGGGTCAATAAGAGTACAGGATCTTATGCATGTATGGTGTGTGCTAAGGCCTTGTGAGTTATCACCCTTGCCTGAAAATGCATTATTCTTTGGAAATAAAGAATTTTATGGGTCTAAGTATATTGAATGCAATAAACAACTCGTGTAGTATATGTATTTTATGATGATCTGTTTATATATAAATGGTCAATTATAAAAAATCTGAATCTTGTAAGAATATTGGGAAGTACCATAACAAAAATGCTTCAAGACAATTTAGAAAACATACTATGTTAACTATAAGTATCTACATCCTCACATTTTCATTTCATAATTTTCAAATCTATATTAAAAATAAATATGTTTATCCAAATATTTTTAATATTAAAATGAGAAAGTCTCACAAGCATGAATTTTGTCCTGTGCAACTAACTAGCTGGTCTTACTTGGATTAAAATGTATCCTGAAGACTGAGTGTTTGTCATTTTATATTATCCTTACAGTAGAATTTGAGGTAGTATTTTGCCTTCAATAACAGATGAATAAACTGAGGTCTGCAGAAGTTAAGTAACTTAGTCATGCTCTTAATGTTTGTTCTTGCTCAGTCCTAAAGCAAGCTGTGTTCTCTACTTAGGCAATGATTCCTCTACAGTTCAACTAATGTCATATAGAAATGCAGTCTGGGTACTGAGAAACGCATTTAAAATGTGTAGTCTGGAAAAATGAAAATTCATTTATCGCTAAACTACATGCTTAAAGCAAAACTCATCAGTAAGGAGGAGAGAATATTTCTTTTCACTGATTGGTTCTTCCAGAATGATGGCTTCTTTTATTTCTTCCTCCTGGGGATAGTTCCCAGTTGAACTGGTGGTAGTCTGTTTCTGATCAACCCTTCACCAAGGTTTTGCCCATTTTTCAAAAAGAATCTAGGAAATGCCCTTGGCTTATATCACTGGCTTGTTTTGTGTGAAAAAAAGATGCCTTACTTGAAAAAACATATAAACTTGTTTCAATATTCTAAGTAAACTTCAGTAAATAATTTTACCTTCTAAAATAGGATACCATTTTTAAATTTGTAAAGCTAATCTCCCATTCAAACATGCCTTACATAAATCCGTTTTTTAAACAGCAAAATGGTTCAATCTGATGAAATCAATTGATATACATAAAGTACACTGACCTTATTTAAAAAAATAAAGAGGGTACGTTGATATCAGAAGAAGAGCAGATGTTTGCCTTTTGTTTTATATTTTGGGGCTAACTTGGTATTATTTTTGATGACACCTAAGGGGAAGCATCTTCTAGAATCAGGAATTAAATTGGGGTTAATTGTATGCGAAGGAAGTACTTTAATCCTGTAAAATCTCTAGGCCAGAGAATTAATTTGTAAGGTTTTAAAGATTAGCCTATGAGGGGCAGGAGAGATAGCATGGAGGTAAGGTGTTTGCCTTCCATGCAGAAAGTTGGTAGTTTGAATCCTGGCATCCCATATGGTCCCCCAAGCCTGCCAGGAGTGATTTCTGAGCACAGAGCCAGGAGTAACCCCTGAGAGCTACAGGTGTGACCCAAAAACCAAGAAAAAAAAAGATTAGCCTATGGTAACATATTTCACAGAGTTTAACTCAGAATAATTCTATATGCCAGTCAATTTTACTGATTTTAATCAACTATTTTAGTAAAAATAATTAATCTATACTAAAATACTTCATATTTGATCCCAGAGTGGAAATTCTGAGTATACATGGTTGTGACCCAAACGATAAAAATATAACAAAATAACAAATATTCATATTTAGTAATAATAAAATAAATAACATGAACTATGTAGTAACCTAAGCCATAACATACCTAGAACACTTAAAATGCGTGCGAGCTAATAATTTATGTTTAAAATTTAGTTAATTGACCATATGAAATATAAATTGAGTAAATAAATTAATAGCAATCCTGAATCATATATCCTTCATTTTTTGATATTTATTACTTTTCTCTCTATACTTTAAACTGGCTGAACCAACTAAATATATATTTATTACTTCACTAAGAGCATTTCTTTAAAACCATCAAAATCTTATATGAAGTCTTAAAAATTTATTAATTATAAGATTGATTATTTGATACATTTTTTTTTAGCTCAGACACATCCTATCAGGGTCAGACCTCTAGCAACATATTTTTTAATATATCTTTATTTAAACACCTTAATTACAAACATGATTGTGATTGAGTTTCAGTCATGTAAAGAACATGCCCCTTCACCAGTGCAACATTCCTATCACCAATGGGATACTTTGAATCAAATAGTCAGTTGCCTTTTGATAAAATTAGCAGTTAGTGATTTATATACTAATCCACACTAATGAAAACTGAAATGATATGAATATATTTGTTCTTTATTTTCAATTTTTACATAAAATTTGGATCCTAATCTTTATTGGTTTACTTAAATCTTGCAGCAGCACCTTTCCTGAAAGCTAAGGAATGAAAGCTTTCCTCATGAATTAATCCAAATTTGAAATGAAATTGTGGAAATAAATCCTTCCCGCAGGAGCAATCAAGTTTAAAGTTACTCTTAAGTACTATTGCCCAGTCCTCAGGAAAAATAGCTATCACATTTGTACTTGCAATTATAATCTAGTTATTCAAATTATTCAAAACAATGTTATCCATAAAAATCCTCATTTATACTAAAAATAACCTGAATTTCAGCACATGAAGGCAATACATTTAATCCAATGATTTGAAAATAGTGTAATGTATGACATTGCCTACTGTTTCAAGATTAATGTAAACCTATATTCTAAATTTTTGCCTCAATATTTAAATTTTAGTCACTGTTTTACAATATGACCAATGATACCATTTCATATATAACATTCCAACACCATAACCCCTACCAGAGTGATCTTTTCTTTCCACTATTGTCTAAGGGAAACCATCTTCCCTTATCTCCCTCTGTCTCACTAACTGCCTCCCACCAACCCCATCTCACTGTATAGCAAGTTCAGTTCTGTAGAAAAACGTCTCTAATTATATTCCTTTTAGCCTTTTGTCATTCCCTATTATGCTTATTTATGTCCCACACATGAGTGAGTTTATTCTGCATCTTTATATTCTTACACACAAATAGCATAACAGAATTATAACTACAGGGCTGAAATATGTAATTTTTCTAAGCTATAGTTTCCATTAATAAAAAAATATCCAAAGCACATAGAGCTAGGGTTAGGGAGATAGCTTGGCTGTTAGAATAAACACAAAGTCAATCACTAACACCATATGTGGTGAGCATCTTTGGGTATAATTCAGTTCCCTAAGTTCCAGCATACCCCCTACTCAGACTCCACCCTAAGCACTTCCCACCTAGGTAGCATAACACTTTGGGGTCCAAACATCCACCTCTCTGGACCAGTTAGCTGAGGATACAACCCAAGAGTCTCCTGAGCAGAAGTCTCATAAACCCCTTCCTTCCATTCCCATGCCCACAAAAAAAGCATATTCTTTTGAATCCTATATAGTATTAAAAATACTATAGCTTTAGAAAGCAAATAGACTAAATAAAACTGAATCTTGCAACACAAGTCAAATGTTTCTTAGTCTGGTTAATAGTAGTTAACAATTTGTAGTGACAATTTTTGCCTCCTTAATGTCATCGACCATTTCTATTTGTTCTGGAATGTAATTCCAATTCTCTGTATCTCTAGTTTCACCAGAGCAGTGAGAAGCAAAAGCATCTTATTTCATGTTTGTGTTGTTTCCCTAAATTTCTCTACTTTCCTTTATTACGTCCACATTGCTGAAAGATAATTTTCCCAATAGTTTAAAGATTCTAACATGTGTATCATTTTCATAGTAATTATTTACCTTTACAGCTTGTAACTGTTTGGTAGGATTGTGTAGGATCAAAATATTGTCTAAAAGAGAAAGTAGAAAATGTGTTTAAAATACTTTATTTTTTTAGTGTTTTTAAGACTAATTCTAATCGACTTCAAAGTAACACCACTTTAAAATTTAAAGAAGCAAATCTAGAATATGAATTAGCATTTATTTCACCAACACTAATCAAAAGTTGGTTGCATATGTCTAAGTACCAGGGATCTAGTAGTCTTGAAATTCTGGGTTATTTCTTTAGAAATTTACTTTAAAATTCTGGATAAGGGACTATAGAGATAGCATAGGGGTAGGGCATTTGACTTGCATGCAGCCAACCAAGGAAGGGACTGGTTCAATTTCTGGCATCCCATATGGTCCTCTGAGTTTGCCAGGAGCTATTTCTGAGTGTAGAGCCATGAGAAATCCCTGAGCACAACTGGGTGTGGCCCAAAACCCAATCAATCAATCAATCAATCAATAAAGTTTCTTTTTAAAAAATTGTATAATAATTCTTGGATTTATGACAATGGGAGATTCATTTTAATAATTAAAAAATTATGACAGTATTAAAAATACAAATTTCAGTCTAGCAACTAAGCAGAACACAAAGATGGCTGCCAGTCATGGTCTTAGAGTTATGGGTCTTAATTTTGAATGTGGTTTTAAGAGCTACTTCTTAACCTTCACCAAGTCATCTTGGTTTATTATACAGAAACATCTCTAGATCTAGTAGAGGAAAGCAAGACAATATATACTTTTTAATTTCAACAGTAAGTTTCCCCCTATAATTAAAATGTGTGTGTGTGTGTGTGTGTGTGTGTGTGTGTGTGTGTGTGTGTGTGTTGAACCAGGGAGTTATGTGGAGGGACATTTATTTTGTTCATATCGTTATTGGCAGTAGAAAAATAACATTAATTATATTTTTTGAAATATTAGATACTGCCTAAGTAAAGTGATTTGGTTTGTCATATTCTCATCCTTATAGGATGGAATACAAACCACAAAATAAATGCTATTTGACTAATCTTAGTTTTTTAATTTTCCTGGGAAGTTCTGAAATCAATGCAGTGATTTTTCACAAAATAAATATTACATATTTTAAGGTCAACTCTGAATTAGGAGACAAGGGTGAAGATTTGGGGTTAAAATTAGAGGATATAGTTGCGGAGGGTAGAAGAACTAAGAATCCGAGGACAGGATTGCACTATGGTCATGTGAGGCACCAATTGTTTTGGCTTCTATAATACATTTTCAAAGTAAGCACTTTAAGACAGTGCAGTGAAACCTTCAGCAAACTCTTAAGTTAAAAGAAAATGTCAATGACAAGACCAAAATTTGTCCCCTGTTGAGCACTGTGAACAGTGCAATAATCCCTTCCTAGCTTCACAATCATATGATTTTTGGGGACACAATGAAGAGTGCAACTCCCCAATGATCATGCGTGCAAGCATGTATCCAAAGGAGTCTGAATTTGGGTTTTTGTGTAAGTACCCCAATCAGATGACAACCCTTGGCAAGCAACATAGCTCAGGATTTCTGAGAAATCAACGCAGGTCATCACAACAGTATTAAAATTGGAGAAGAGGAGGGAATTAGAAACATTATATTTTAAAAACAATTAAGTTCAACAAATGCCATGTCCCTTAAAATAATTGATTTTAAGAGAAAAACAATTTAATTTTACAAATCTAAAATAATTATCACAGTGTTTTTGTTTGTTTGTTTTTATCTGCAAGGTGGTCAGAAGCATCCAAAGGGCTGGTTAAAACAGTTATCAGTTATATAGGCAGCATTTTGCTTGACTTTCTTTTAGGTTGTTCACATCTTTGAATAGCTATTTATTAGATGTGTTTTCAAATTCTTCTCTGTGTAAAAAAATCCACTAAGGGACAAAAACATTACATCATAATCAGGCATTTAAAGAATTAAACAACATAAAGCACTGGTCACAGTGCATCACATAATAATATTTAATAAACACAGGGGTCAGTGGATTATTTTGAATCCTATATTTATTATCAACTTAATTTTGTATTATGTATTTGAGTAATACAACAGAAAAGTTTCACTTGGTTTATATTATTATTCCAAAGACATATCGGTAAACACCATAAACCAAACATCTATTATGCAAGGAAGAAAACATTTGAAATCAGAAGAATTACTACATAATTTCCTATTCATTTCTTTTAGAATTAAATAAATAATTAAATGATTGTTTACGCCATGAAGATAATCTGCTTTGCTACTCATGTAACTTGCAAATGTCTTAGAGACTAATGAAAATTCTGGCTGGAGGCCAGAGAAATACTCTGTTATCCTGTCTGAATACTGAAGACAAAGGCCTAGTCAATTGTTTCAATTTTTTTCAGAAAACAAATGTAAAGAAGGAATACTTATGATCTGCTTATTCTTGGAAAAAAGTGTTCCAATGGTTATCACTAATAATGAGGCCATTTATAAAAGATGATGAGGGTGCAGTGATGGTTAATAAACATATTCAATAAAACAACAGTTAATGACATAGGAATGTTTCTTAATAATGTGACTGTACACAAACCTTTCAAATTCTGAATGAAACTCTTTGGAGGTGTATCCACGTATTATTCACTGGAATTTCTATAATATTCTCTTATGTCTCTTATGTATTACCCAATTTTATTCTCTATGCTCCATACCTTCCTCCATCATCCTCGTCCATGCACCAATTTATTCTTAGCACTGCTTTCGGAGATCTTTTGAAAAATTTAATTCAACAAATGCCATTTCCATGATAAAAATCATTGACATTAAGAGGAAAATAATTTAACTTTATAAATCTAAAATAATTATAACAGTGTTTTCATTTGTTTGTTTTTAACTGCAAGGTGGTCACAAACATCTAAAGGACTGATTGAAACAGTTTTCTGAATCAGTAGAAAGTCTAGAGTAAGGAGCACAAAATTTGTCTTCTAGGGGCCAGAGCATTAGTTCAGTAGTAGCTGTTGAGCTGACCTGGGATGGACCTGAGTTAGATCCTTAGCATCCCATATGGTCCCATGAACCTGCCAGGAGTGATTTCTGAGCACAGAGCCAAAAGTAACCACTGAGTGATACCACGTGTGCCTCCCCCTAAGTTGGAGCTCTTATAAAACCATAAGCAATAATGATGCTATCTACTGAGGAAATCAATGATCTAGCAATTTATACCCCTTACCAGGTTTCATTGTTTACCATGGCATCCTTCAAATTCTGAAATACTATACTTTCACAAATTAGTTTTTTTTTTCCTTATGTGTTTGTAGAGATGGTAATCTAACATGTCTAGATCCTCTCTGCTGGTAGGTTAATCATCCCTATCCTACTTCTGTGTTTCTGAGATAGCATAAATTCCCTCTCTCTTATTGTCACCTATCATATGGGGCTGCAAGCACTATTATTTACACTTCTGGCAAGATTCTAGCAGGCTAGTTGTCTCTTATCTCTGTACACTCAGCATACATCAAAATGCCTGACACATGGTAGGGAGAGTTCAAATGGTTTTATTTTTATTGTTGGCACCACTCAATCAGACAAAATAAATCTAATACATTGAAAACTTGCTCAATACAATTAAAAATTTTAAATTTCATTTCTTTTCAGTTATTAGTGACACTACTGTTGAAGGTAAAGGGTCCACAAGAATGGAATGGAAACAAGAAAATAAAAGGACCACACACACTCCCAACCCACTACAGAAAATCCAAAGATGGTGACTGGATAACAAAAATATAGTCTGAAACTTTGAATAATCAAAGGAAAGATAAATATAAGAAGCTAGTGAGTCTAAGCTCTAACAAGTCCTATTTGAGTCTCCCAGACATTATTCTTTATTTTCTGGTTTATCTAGATGATGTGTGTGGGTGTTTAAAGTCTTACTGTCACATAGCTTCCGCCTAATCACATTCGGCTTGGTATTGGAAAGAAGATTCAAAGATTAGAACCCTTGTTAAAAAACATCTAGGCATGATTATATTTCAACTCAAAATGAAAGTCTGAGCAAACTGCTTCTAGCAGTAAATATAGATGTCACAGTGTACTGGCTAGTGGGCTTATAGTGCTGTCAGTCAAGTCAAATACTTTCATTCCAATTACATTCAGAAAGAAAAACTAATCCTAAAATATGATGTGGTTTTCACACGAACAATGCTATAAAAATGTCGGTCTGCGTGTGTCTCTATTGTTATCTTGATTTGCTTTGTATGTAAAAATTCTTAAAGCGTAAAGAAATCCAGCCTTGTTAGAATATTCATTGTTCAAAATATAGCCACAGAATTGCCGTGGATACAGTGATTAAATGTACATGCAAACCTTAAATTTCATATGTTAAAGGAGGACCACAAATATTAAGATTAATTTTATGAAAATTAATAATGCTACTAACAATATTTAGTCTGTTTAAGTGAGACTAGAAACACAGGTCACTTAGGCAAGCATATCTAAGTTGTCATTTATTTCAAAGTATTATGAAGAATTCAAGTGCGATAGTTAAGATTTTCGTAAAGATTTTACTCATTGATATAAAGTTTTATTTTAATCCTAAAAACATGTATTATAGACATCTGGTAGAAAACGTGTGCTACATGTAAAGCTTGTAAAAATAAGAGACAAGTAATATCTAAGCTGTCCAATTTTGCAAATATTTAATGCTTTGGAATATTCACTTGTTTCTGATTATCTCTATAAAATCATCAGTCTGCATATAATAGATACAAAACAGTTTGAAAATGTAAAAAATGATGTTCACAATAAATTCCACAAATAATTCTGATTTTTGTTGTTGCTGTTGTTGTTACTCTTCTGCTATTTGAATTGGGTAATATCTCGGAAATCACAAGCCAAATAAATTATACAAGTGTTGTAGTTCAACTACTATTTTAAGATTAAAAAAAAAACTATTTTCAATTAGGGCTTCCTCTTTCACTTTTCCTATGTTATATTTACTGCAAGTAAATAATTAGGTGATTTCTGTAGTCAACAGGATTGACTTATTCAAGAAATAATCAGCAGGAATCAGGGATTATTGAGTGTCAGACCTACCTCATCTCTCTCCTGCATTTTTTATAACTTGTCTTTTACATTTAATGACTCCTAATGGCTCCAACTTGAAGTTAATGTTTCCTTAAATTGACTATGGGTTTCATCCTTGCAAAGTAAAATCTTTATATCAAGAGACTCACCACAAAGAGTGGTGAATGCTGTTAGGGAAATAACTCCACTAACAACTAGCATGTCAATGTGAAAGAATGAGAGAAGTAGAATGTCTGTTGGGAACACAGGCAAGGGTAGAGGAGCTAGAGGGACTTTGTGGTGGGAATGTTGCACTGGCAAAGGGGATTTTCTGTTTATGACTGAAACCCAACTGAAATCATTCTTGTAATCATGGTGCTTAAATAAAGATTTTATGTATTAAAAAAAGAGAGTTAAAGAAAAATGTAAAAGACAAATATACAACATTCCCTTCCTACTTAAAATATTCTGGGCAATTATCACTAAAATAATTTTTTAGCTAATAGATTAAAAGTTACAATTTATAGAAGTTTAGGACTGTTATGAGTTCAAATTCCAGATGCAGAGATTTTATTTTTTAAATGATATAGAATAGTTTTTATTATCATTTT
>PVKC010002074.1:13889-45868 GCA_004027635.1 Crocidura indochinensis | reverse complement strand
AACACTCTAAGTGCTATATCCATTGGACCTTCACTGTAAAAGGGAAAGAGGGCTGTAATGCAATTTAGTGGAAAAGTGCATGACTTACATCTGGCCTGACTTTAATCTCCTTGGTACTTAAAAGAAAAAGCCTAGGGTCTCAGTACTCTAAAACATAGCTTTAAGAATTAACAGTTGAGTGCTGTAGAGATAAAAAAAAAGGGTTAAGATTCTTGTCTTGCATATAGTTGAATCCAGTTCAATACAGCAGTCCTCTGAGCATTACCAGGAATAATCCCTGAGTACAGAGACACAACTAAGATTGAGAATGTTGGGTGTGACCCTGAAACAAAAGAAACAAGTTAACAGTTGAGGTAAAAACAGTAAAAGAGAAATAAAGAGCTATAGAAAAAAAATTCACTGAGAAGACACATTTGTTTATACCTATGTCTATGTAGTTAGCTATACTATAACTACCATCTGTCTACTCATATTCTATCTCTATTCTATTCATCTCATGCTTTTAAAAGAATCCAGAGAATATGTAACCCTCCTTTCCAATACAAAACTTAATAGAAAAAAAGGATTACAATAGTGCAGCTAGGCATCTCCATGATGTTTTTACCAGATTGCTGCTGAATACATCTTCTTTTCCCAGAAATCTCTACTTCCTTACATCTTCTTTTTACTGTTTTAACTTTCCTTCTTTTGCTTTCTAAAACTAGGTATGTAGAAATTAATTTATCTGACATTTCCTAGTTTGGAAATTATTGTCACTATCTGTTCTTTAGGATCTTTCAGAAAGAAACTATAATTCCCTTCTCTTGTTTAATTTTCTCATTGTCCTATGTGTCTTATAGGCACCTGTCAGTATAATATACACAAAGTTTTTCTCACCAGGATCCAGAGAGATATTACAGTGGTAGGGTGTTTTTGCCTCGCATGAGGCCAATCCCCGAAGGACTCTGGTTCGATTCCAAACATCCCAATCCCATCTGGTCTCACAAACTTGCCAGGAGCAATTTCTGAGTATTGAGCCAGGAGAAACCACTGAGAACTGATGTGTGTGTGACCTTCAAAATACACCCCCCCAAAAAAAAAGTTTTTCTCGCCAACTAATAAATGTTGTTTAGATAATTATAGATGCTTGAAAAATACCTAATGCTGTGTACATAGATGGCATTTTTGTATGAGTCTGCTATTGCTTCCCCCCCCCTTTTCCTACCTGTCATCTATTTTTCTTTCCCTCAATTCCCTCCTGCTCCTCAATGTCTGACAATCACTTGCTACTCTGCTTCTGTGTATTTGACTTCTTTGGAATCCACGTACAGAGAGAAATTTTTTTTTTCTGGTACACAAATGTAGATGTGGGGTATACACATGGAGAGTGGTGTTTCTCAGGATCCTCTGAAAGTTGAGATTGTCTTGTGTATCCCATAATTGTGCAATACAGCCATAGATCTTGCAAATTCATTCCTTGCTGTGAAAACAAGAAGAGTCGTGATTTTCATCATCTGCCCTGTCATACTGGACAGAACCATCCACTGACCAGCTTTGGCAAGGAAACAAGAGCTCCAATTAGTTGCTCAACCCAGAGAGCTCCAAGGCAGTGAAGAAACACAAAAGGTAAATTGAAGAGTCTCTACCAGTCCGAGAAAACAGAGCAGAAACTCAACAAATGAGCCAATGGGTCCTAAAGAACTAATTTTATATTTTTATCTCTTTTGTGTTTTTGTTTTGGGGCCACACCCGGTGATGCTCAGGCGTTACTCCTGGCTATGCACTCAGAAATCACTCCTGGCTTGGGGGACCATATAGGATGGCGGGGATCTAGCAGAGGTCCATCTTGGGTGAGCCACGTGCAAGGCAAATGCCCTACCGCTGCGTTATTGTTCCAGCCTCTGGATATATAATCTTTTAGAGAAGAACTTTAGAATGAAAATGTTGATGGTGTTTGTGTTTGATGACCTCAAAGAAATAATAGAACAAACAGTCAATTAAACAAAAGGGAATATGAGAGCAATTAGAAAAATACAAACAAAAATAAAAGAGCAAATGAATTGAGGGGGAAGTGAAAATCTGGAGGGCCTCAGCAGTAGAGTAACAGTAACTGAGGGCAGACTCAACGAGTTCCAAAATGAGATACAGAAAACCTTCAGAAAATAGCAGAAAATGGGGGGGGGGATCTCAAAATAAATAAACAGTAGGCAGGAGAACTTTAGGATAAATGTAAGAGAAGCAAGCCAAGAACCAGTAGGGTACAAGAGACTCAAGAGGATAATTTTAATGAATAAGCATTAGTCAAATACATCATCAATGAGAACGTTCCAGAGTTGAAAGTGCAAGCTCCCAGATTCGAGGTCAAAATGATAACAGCTAAAACAGATTCAAATATAAAGACTGCAAGATGCATCCTAAATTGAATGATGAAAGTCATAGGATAAAATGCTGAAATCAGCAAGATCATTCAGGAAATGATGTACAAAGGAGCATCCTTATATTTTACAGGAGATCTATCAAAGGAGACTCAGCTCTCCTGAAGAAAGTTGTGGGATATAGTTACTTCTTTCTTTGTTTTATTTTGCTTTTCTTACTGTACAAAAGATACTTCATGCTATTACAATGATAGAATTTTCTTTTTCTCTTCCTTCCTTCCTTCCTTCTTTTCTTTCTTTCTTCTTTGTTTCTTTTCTTTTTCTTTCTTTGATTATGCTTAGATTCTGATTGCACTGTGAGACAGTATGCAGTTTATCTACTTTTTGGAGAGGTATTTATAAATTCTTGTCATTGAATAAACAATATCTCTGAAATATGCATATTATATTACTGTGCCAAAGGTGTCACTATTTAAAACCATATCTTTTGGCCCTATAAATGTTAGGGTATTTCTGAAAGAGCTAGCAGACATTTTTGTATCACAGTGTTGGTGAACTGAGAAGAGAAGATGCCAGGTTCCTGGGATGAAACTTTAATAACATTAGGTATTTCTGCACACTCTGTTCTATTTCTGTCATCACCAGGAGAATAATGAGCCTTGGGCGGTGTGTTAGGTTCTCTAATTCTAATTTCCTAACAAATTATGCTAATTCTTTTAACAGATGATCCCAAATGTAAAGTATGATATACACAATCCAGTACTCAAAATTATATTAGTGGGCAATCCTGAACTAAAAGAGGTTTTGGAAGGGATATTTTATCGGTGATTCCATAGAGAATGTTTCCTTTCCTAAAGGGTGCCTACTGTTTTTGGTTTGCAGGTTTGTATCTTCTGCTTTTCTCTTAAAAGTCAGGAATGATGGTAATTATTCTTATCATGCTGTCTTGCTTCTGGTTCTCCATCTGATTCAATATCTGCTCTTTCTATTTGTTACTTTTCAGGGTATTATAACTACATAGGCTTCACTAGATAATCCACAGTAATTTGAAATAGTCTCTATATCTCCAGGTTAGTTGATTAACTATTTTAAATAAATTTTAAACTTTAGCATCCTTGGACTATATAGTACAACACAATCATAGAATTTAAACAGTAGAATGTGAACTGGATATCATTGGTAGATAAAAATATTCCTACCATAGGTATATGTTAAAACTGAGATACAGATAGAGCAGACTTTTACTTACAACCCAGATGCCACTCTAATCCTACCTTCACTTTCAATCCTGACCAAGTTATAATGTACAAGTCTAACTAAAATCAGCATATTGATAGGGGTGATACATTGACATGGGCAAGGAACAATGCTAATAACTGCAGCCATTACAATGTTGAGATTGTTAGGCTGTTACAATGGCAGGCCAATGGTATAGGAAAAAAATAGAGATTTTTGAAATTGATTTAAAATTGTCATTGAAATACCTTTTATCACTGTTGGTGGGAATGGTGACTGGTTCAATCTTTTTGGATAAATAAAATGAATGTTGCTCAAAAAGCTAGAAGTTGACTAATACTGATCCTGGGAATATACTCTAGGGATCCAAAAATACAATACATAAAACGCATCTGCACTCCTATATTCACTGCAGTACTGTTACCAGAAACTGGAAACACCCCAAGTGCCCTAGAACATAATGAGCGGAAAAAGAAACTATGATATATCTACACCATAAAATACTTTGCAGTTGTTAGAAAAAAAAATAAGTAAAAAAATTTGCTTATACATGGATAGATATGGAAAGTGTCATGCTGAGAGAGATAAGAATGAAAGGGGTAGATGGTAGACATAGTATGACTGCACTCATTTATGGACTATTCAAAACAATAACATAGTGTGAGAATAATACCTAAGACTATAGAAATGAGATAGGGGGCACGTCATTAGTACAGAAAAGGGACCACTATGACAATAATAGTTGGAAATGATCACTTGGAACAAATATTGGATGTTGAAAAGAGGTAGAATGATAGACATAATACCTTTTAAGTAACACTATTGGAAACCATGGTGACTAAAAGAGAAAAAAGTGAGTGAAAGAAGAAAAGTATCTGCCATGAATCAGATGGATGTGGTAGGTGTGGAGAATAGGAAGATAACTAGGGAAATTGGTAGCAGAAATCTGGTGTAGGGATGAGCGTTGGAACATTCCTTGACTGAAATGCAACCATCAACAATTTTTAACTCATTATCTCAGTGATTTAATTAACAGTAAATAAATAAATTATTATTGAAAAAGATTGAATAAAAATTTCATGTTGGTTTCACAAGAAGTCAAATTATTCTAATGCTTCAATGTTTTATATGAGTGATACAGAAGAATGAAAATATTTGATCACTTCTTTGAGGGCTTTTTATATAACTGTGATTGATGTTCTATTTTCCATGACATATTATGTTTTTTATAGAATGATAAGTCTTCCCATAATTTCTTTTCCTTATATAATTCCATATTATATTTCTCCCATAAGATTGGAAGACTCATCCTCCAAGCCTGAACAGGCATTCCCTGTGTAAGGAGTTATAGGTTATTCCTGAGCACAGTTGTGTGTGACCCCCCCACAAAAATAGGTTTGGAAGGTGGAAGAGAAAGCTGTACCTCTCATCCAAACATTTATAATCCAAATGTTTGAATGAGAGGTTCATTCTGTCTGTCCAATATGGACAGCCATCCACTTAGCGCTTCAAAATAGATTCCAGCAGAGGTTTCCTGACCTTATCATTTATTTCAAGTGTAGTCTAAGTTTATATTTACTACATGAAATAGTTTGTATTAGGAATATCTGGAGCAAAACTATCTTCTTGATCATAGCCTGACAGATACAATACTATTAAATACCCACTGAGGACAAAATAATGCCAACCAATACATCACTCAGTATACTTAGTTTGGCTATACTTTCCGACCCAATGTTGTCACTTTTGTGTGTGCCTGGTGCCTGACCAGGGATTCAATCTAAGACTTAGTTGCAAACGAAGTGCATTGAGCTAATATTTATATTATGTAATATTTATTTGCATATCTAAACTCACTTTCTTTAAATTATACTCATAAATAATCATTGATATATATATAAATTTAATTAAAAATTTTAGATTATTTTAACATTATTAGTATCCTTGTTATATTTAACATAAATGATTTATTATATATAACTAATTACTGTTATATTTTTTGTTCATTTTCTTCAGTCCATTTTGCTTATTCAACTCAGTCTGCATATGGTTTCTTTGAATTTTATTGTGACTCTTGGAAATGTGATACGTTATATAAACAAAAACTATATTATACTACATTTTTCTGATTTTATTATCTTAGTAAACACTCTAAATATAAAACCTTCACCAGCACACTTAATATATTATAAACATTTCTATATTGTTATCAACAAATTGTTTGATTAAGAAAACCCTAGGATCAATTCTTTCCTATGACTGTTCAATATTTTAGACTCAAAGCTGTTCAATACTTTAGACTCAGATTCTCAATGCATCAACTAATGCAAAGTAATTACAATGACTGTCACATGCAGCTTTCAAATTCCCTGTAGAATAATAAATGAGTACCATTCTATCTTATTGGATGTTTATATTGATATGTGGGTTGCAACCAAAAATTACTAAAATAAGTTTTACTAAAATAAAATGAAATATGGCAAGTATTCAATTTAGTGCTATCAGTTAAGCTCACTTATAAGTATATATGTAATTCCTAATATTTCATATTCAATTCTGTGTGCAATGATACCTACTCAAAATTGTCTTTTCACATTTAATGAAATATGAATTTTTTTGACATTTCACTTTATTTACACCTAAATGTTTAATGTCATTTTTCATAAAGAACATAATATGATGGGCATAATTGGTCATTTAATCTACATGGGTATTTCTATTATATAACCCACATTTTATAAATGATAAAAGGTCATATTTGAATATCATAAATCATCAAATAATTTTACAAAATTGATGATTAAGTCTGATAAATCAGTTAAATCCTTTCTCTAAATTTAAGCAATCTTCCAGATGACTTCTGCCTTGCCGTGTAACTGCTGCCTTCATCTTCAATATTTTTAATTCTACCCTGATCAGTCACTCAAAGTTGTTGCCTTTATACTAGTGAATTATACTTGTCTATTTGTCTTATGCTCCAAAGAGGTTTTCCATCATAAATTATTTTAGCAGACATTCTGCAATGTCATTTTCATTGGTGCTTCCTGCCTGTTCCAGTTTCTCTGCCTATATTCTGGTATCTATTTTTCATGTCTTTCTCCCAACTTTCTTTGATCTTGTAACATTTGTGTTTACATAGTATCTTGGAATTTGTCACTTTAACATGTTTCTTAGAAACAGTTTTCCTATCCTGGTTGCATGATGGACTTTGTTTGTCATTAGGAGATTTTTGGTTCTATCAGCCACAATCTTTCTTTAAATATAAAAAAAACTGTTCAAGATAATTTTATGTGTTTTACAAGCTCCTGACTTTCTTGAACCTATAAATTATAAGAGTTTCTTACATTATAGAGAATTGATGGTGTATATAATGATAGGGATGTCTACACAAATTAATTTTAATGGTACGATAGAGTTCAAAATAGTTCTCAAGTTTGTTCAAGGACATTTAGAATTCTGAACTCAGTATGCAAAAAGTTTCTTAATTAAAATATTTTATGCTTTTTAATACTGTGTAGTTTTATCATGAATAGAAATAAATTCTATCATTATTAAAATGATATTAGATTTAAATATATGAATAAAATATGCCATATATATAACAGCCTTTTAAAAAATGTGAACTATGTGATCTTCATTGATATTAGATGAATAACTCCAAGATATGTTTGCGAAGTTTGGAAACTACTGACTTTATCAAAGTTAGACAGGTGCTTTTATGTAGGTGTTCTTTGAACCTTTTTTATGTTAATTGAATCCTGAATCTTTATGATAAGAGGTAAAGTTTGCAGAATATTGCTGAGTAGTTTGACTACAGATTACTTTTATCTGTACTACACCTTTTTACATCTTATTCGTTAGCAAAATTCTATAGAACATGATTTGGGAAATGCAGCCAGATAGGCTTTCAGGAAATGTTCTAATGATAAAGCATACAGATCAAAAATAGTTCCCTCTCAATAAGAGAAATCTATCTCATTGCAGCCCAAGTTAATATTATTCTGTGAGCCTGAAAGAGAAACGCAGCAGGAAAGTTAGACATAGTCAAGAACTATCAAAAGCACAAGAGCCAACTGAGCACTGTGATTGCTTTCTGGCAGAAATGTCTATTACAGGCAACCTTCCTTTTTCATTTCAAAAGCACAATGCATCCAGGCTCTGGATGTCTCTCTTCTCTTACTGCTTTATTGTAACAAGAACCATGTGACAGAATTAATTCAAGTCTCCCTGACAATGTTCATATGAGAATGGCATAGATTTGAAGCAATACTGTTAGTACATGCCACTTTTGAAGTAGATTCTATCAGAAGCTCAGAGCTAAGCTTGTATGTTTTATACTGTTCTAAGTTTTAATTGAAAAAAAAACACACTATCAAATTGGCCAAATTTTAAAAGTGTTGTGATGCAGAAAATATTTTAATATTGTACATAAGCTAAAGTTCTATTTCCCATAGCTGCAATATTATGGGGGAAGTGAGAGCTTTAAAAAATCAAGAAAATAATTTTTAGAGTTAGCAAGGGCACCAGGACACAAGCAATCATGAAGAATAGCAGAGATCTGAGATTTTGACAATAGACTAAAGGAGGAGAAAGGAAAAGACAAAGAAGAAATGCTGGGAGCAGAGGTCAGTGGAACCAGGACTAGAGAACCAAACTTGAGTAATTGCACAGATAAGCATCTGGGCTTCCAGAATCTACCATTATTCTAGCTGAAATATCATATTTTGCCAACAGTTTTTGAAAACCAGATAAAAGCCAATAAATCATCCATAAATCATCCTATTTCTATTCCAGGAGTTTGACAGTGCTTGCAAGTTTAGCGCAATTTCTATGGGCTTCAAATAGATGTCCTCCAGTTTGGGGCAGTTTACTGTCCAGTAAGAGTGATTCCTATTTGTGACCAGAGACTTTGGGCACTTAACAAGAGACACTCTTTGGACATTAATGATCTTCTTAAAGAGAGAATATCCCAGCAGATCTAGAGGGGTTATAAAGATTCAGAAGGAAATAAATCTAGGATACTAATTGTTCTTGACTTGTATAACAAGCTCAGGATCTCTTCAGAAAAGATCAACATTGGGGCCCGGAGAGAGCACAGCAGCGTTTGCCTTGCAAGCAGCCGATCCAGGACCAAAGGTGGTTGATTTGAATCCCGGTGTTCTATATGGTCCCCCGTGCCTGTCAGGAGCTATTTCAGGAGTAATCCCCGAGCACGGCCGGGTATGCCCCCACCCACAAAAAAGTAAAATAAAAGATCAACATTAAAACATGTCACCTCACACCTTATTACATGATTTACTATCTCTTGGAAATTTCAGGGCTAATATTTGGGCAAAGATATATAATATAAATATACTAATATTTTCTTTGACCAAAGAACCTCAAGTTTTTGATGCTTATAATTTATGACCAGTGATATGTTGATTTTAAAAAATAATATTGAGCTATAATTGTTAAATACAGGATGTTCTTCATGGGCGAAAGGATTTGTGAAATGGGTCATCCTGGAGATGTACTCTGAAATATTTTCAGAAATATTTTGAGAATTTATACGCTGGCACCTGCTGACAGTTGCTTCTCTTTTTAATGACCTGTGCCATACTTTGCTCTATCTTGTAAATCCTTATACAACTATTTTTCTTTCTAAATGAAGCTACAGGGCTAACTTTTTTTCCTAAAATGGTTGTACAAAATGTTTCATGTCTCTGTGAGATTTCTAAAGTGATGTTTATCACTTACTCTTAGTCTTATTTGATTTATGTTCTCATTCTTGTGTCTAAAACTAAAATGCTTTGCATCCATAGAAGCCTTGATATAATCTCTTGAAGCATGTATGTCTATAAAGTGTTTCTATTTTATGAGAACAACTGAGTTTTCTAGGATATTTGAAATCTCTAAATTTTCATCTTACTGGTAATGTCCTGTATAGTAAGAATTTAGATTTTTTTATATATTAGCTTTTTACACTTAATTAATTTTTTTGTCTTTCTTTGATGCCCTGGGAAACTTTCTTAGAATAGTAGATAAAAATGTATGAAAATATGATGATATAGTCTATCATGATATCTTTGGAATGTATCTTTTATTTCTATTGATAATTTTCTTTCTTAGTTTTATACACACACACAATTTTCTTTTTTTATGTTTTTTTGGGCCACATTCATTTGACGCTCAGGGTTTACTTCTGGCTATGCGCTCAGAAATTGCTCCTGGCTTGGGGGGGACCATGTGGGACTCCAGAGGATCAAACCATGGTTAATCCTATGCTGACGCTTGCAAGGCAGGCCTTACCTCTAGCACCACCTCTCTGGTCCCTAGACATACATAATTTTTTTTTTTTTTGGTTTTTTGGGCCACACCCAGTGACGCTCAGGGGTTACTCCAGGCTATGTGCTTAGAAGTCGCTCCTTGCCTGGGGGACCATATGGGGCACAGGGGATCGAACTGCGGTCCATCCAAGGCTAGTGCAGTAAGGCAGGCACCTTACCTTCAGCGCCACCGCCCGGCCCCAATACATAATTTTTTTAGAAGAGTTTTGTATTAAATAAATAACTGCCTTTTTGTTTGTGTTAATATCCAGAAACTAAATTGTGAATTATATATCAGAAAAATATATTTAAGGGACCAGAAAAATAATGCAGTGGGTAAGGATGCTTGCCTTGGCAGTAAATGATCTTGGTTTGATACCATAAAATCCCATATAGTCCCTTGAGGCCTTGCTGGGAGTGTTGTCCTAGTGCTGAAACAGGCATAAGTCAAGTACAGATGGGTTTTGCCTCAATAAAAAAAAAAAAAACCAAGACATCAAAAAAATGCATTTAAATGAGTCTCTTCCCTCTTTTACCATACTCAAGACCACAAAAAGTTTAAAATTTGTTCTAAAGATACTGTGTAAACTAGAAACAATTTTATGTAGCCCCACAGAAACTATCTTGCCTCAGTATCAACAACCTACTTAGATAGTCCTATAAAGAATTTTGAATAGGCCACTTATTTTTGATCTTTAATATGTAGCTATTACAAAGTAGAATGGCCAAATACTAATTATGATTATTTTTTGTATAGTCTTAGTAAAGAAACACTAAGTGCTTATCTCAGTATTATTACTGTAACGAGTTTAAGAAAACTTTCTGAACTTTAGTTTCTAAGTTTGTAGTATAAAAATATTGTATTAAAATATTTAATACTAATTTCAGAAAGTAATTACACTTCAAATGAAGTATTGAAAAATTATAAAATTTAATAATAAGGTGATTATTTAAGTCCCAACAAAAAAGATTTAGCCATAAACAGATAATTTTAAAACAAATATGTGAGAAACAGTTATTTTTTAATTTGCATTTTCAAATGAATACATAAAATATAGGCAAATATTCTCAATTCTATATAATTTGTAATTAGCAGTTTTTGCATGGAAAATAATTTAAAAACAACAAAATACTAGGTTGATAGATAGTACAGTAGGCATAGCACTTGTCTTGTATGCAGCTGACCTAGGCTTGATCCCTGTCACCATATTTGTATTGTTAGTTGAGCTGAGTCAAGATAACTGAATACAGAATCTGGAGTAATCACTAAGCACTTTCTGATATGGCTATGGACAAAAGATCAAAATATTGCAATGCTTGACAATTTATCCTGCTTTGTAAACTAGTGAATGTCTGAAAAATTCTTTAGAGATAGTAGCAAATAATACAATTAATAGCATAAAGATAAAATAAAAATCATGCTAGTACACTAGATGTTAAATCGACCAATTATTAAACATATACAAATAATAATGTAATGTGGGTTTTGTATGATAAAAACAACAAAATATCCAACAACATACGCAAACAAGCCACCCCAACACTGCTGTCCACTAGCTTCAGTTAAGGTTTGTTAATGGAAAATACTTGCAGAGGTTGAAAAAAGGGAAAAGGAAAAAGTCACAATAAGAGGCATCCTAATTCTTTAGATGGCAGAAAGATTTTAAGGAGTACATCTACTTCAAAGCAGTTACCATTCTTCTGCTCCAGTAAGTTATATTCCAGAAGGACCATTCTCTCGGCTCAAGGAGCTAGCAGTTACTTTATCCTCTTACAAGGTCCCAAAAGTTGACCTTCTCTACTTTTCTTTACACAATGACGGTAGTCTTAATATTATTTTAACCAATTACTTAGATAAAACACTTAAATTACATGCCCTGGTTTGTGTGATCAAGAGTCTATAGGATTCTGAGTAAAATTCATTATTTACATTAATTTTATATTCTGTATACTTTCCTGCTTAAGAAACTGAACTGATGTTAGTAGAAAATTATGGGAAAGAAACTCACACTCTTGGATGTGCCAAAAATCGCCATGCAATTTTATGAAAGTAATCTTCACACTGTTTATGTAGTGTTATTATCTACCTATCACAGAAAATATGAAATAGCGTCAGAAAAATTAATTAACTGGCTTGCAAATGGCAGAGCTGGGATTCAGCTTCAAGATTTTGAGATTCTCAACCTCAACTTATTGTCATGATGTAATAAAGATGATTTATTTTTCTCTTCCTTTTTACTTTAGTGTTCTATTTTACTGCACCTTTTTTTTCCAGGCATCCTCTATTCACATTCAGTATTGTGTCTTATATTCCTAACATTTGTCTCTTTCCCTTTCCCCACCCCTGCTCTCTCAGGCAAACACACACACACACACACACACACACACACACACACACATTCCATTGATGTTTGGGATTACTATTTCTTGATACCTTACTTTCTGTTAATCTTATAAACACCTTTGAGTAGTACTATTTTTGACAAAAATTGCCATTCTGTCAAAGGGAAAAACTGATACAAAATTTTAACTGAAACCTGAAATAGTCTATTTTACTTAAAAACATGTTGGTGTTCATACCATTTTCTTTCCTAAAAATATACTGGTTGCAGATTCATAGCACTGAACAAGACAGATTGCAGCTTAGTAGGGAAGAGAGTCATCAAACAATTTTATTGAGTTATATGTAGGAGAAATGTTCTGTGGAATCATATGAGAGAAAATTGTTCTGTAGAGTCTGCAATACCTCCCTAAGGAAAAGAAATTTGTGTTGACCATAAAGGAGGCAATAGGTAAGTAAAGAGACAGTAAGTGGGAGAGAGAGAGAGAAAAATTATGTGTCATACACTCTCTCTACATGTATATGTATAGATAGATAATGCTTTAGGGGCAAAAAGGAAAATGGCCCATCACGGGAATTTTTTAAAGACCAATAATGTTAGCATGCCAAGAGAAGGGCAAGTAAAGGCAGGACAGAGAGAGGCAGTCTGATTACAAGAGTCCTCAAAGGATGTATTAAAGATTATGGGCTATGTCTTTTCTGTGCTAAAGGGAATGAAAAACACTAAAAGTTAGCAGGGAAGGAGAAAAATATTTTGTTCAATTAAAAATAAATAATCTGGTCGCTTCATGAATAATTAAGAGGAAGATAATAAAATACCATCATCAGTGCAGACACAGCATCAAAAAGTGTATTCTTTTTCTTTCTTTCATAAAAATGTGGTAAGTAAAATATGATTTGCTACAGGGACATAGAATGCATAGAATTGCATGATATTTAGGAGGAAAGAAAGTAGGTGTTAGGAAATCAAGAAGGATGAAGCAAGAGTAATTCCTAGTCTGGAGACATGTGTTAAAATGGGGGAAAGTTAAGGCAGACCAGAGAGAATCCGTATATTAAATTTATGGTGACATGAAATTATAGGTCTTCAAAAATAACCTAATTAGATGTGATGAATAAACGCTTTTAAATTCACCACTTTTAAGCATAGGTTTGTGATTGACACTAGATATTGAAGTTTTTTTTAACACTCAGGGGCTACTCCTGGCTATGTCCTCAGAAAGCTGTCCTGGCTTGAGGGACCATATGGGATGCCAGGGGATCAGACAGCGGTCCATCCTAGGTTGGCGTGTGCAAGACAAACATCTTACCGCTTGTGCCACAGGTCCGGCCCCAGTTGTAGAAACTTGAGGTGGTTGGTTCTGAGGTGAGACCTGGAGACATTCTTAGGAAAAAAGAGTAAAAAATGGGTTTAGCGTGCATTCCAAAGATTAAGACAATCCATGATATCAGTAAGTTACATTGGATAAAAGCTATTCTAAATAAGTTAATCAAAATATTTTAGTTATATGAGGATACATGAAAACTCAAAGTCATTAGTTCAAATATTAGGAAGGCAGAGGCTTAAGAAAAAGAATTATGGTGGTCAGGAAGAAACTTTTCAATCATTTAGCATTTCTATATTCTCTATGTGCACACTTGGACACACTCTTTCCTTTTGAACTAGGTTGGCATGCAAACACTCACTGCTTTTTTCCATTCAAAATTGATGCAAGTTCTGAGGCCCAAAAATATTACAGTAATGTAAGTAAAAATACAATACATATTCAATTTCACTTTCAAGATTGCTAGCAATGAGCTGAGGGATACAAATGTTTTCTTAACTTCACTCTCAACTAACCTCAGCACAAGAATTTTGAGGTAAATGTAGACAATAAACAGATTTTGTACATCTACTCTATCACTTATCCATCAGAGAGGAATTTTACTTCTTTAGCTTGAAGCTTTGTGAATTGCATCTTTCTCATTATGCAGAAACTACACAGCAGTTTGAAGGAGACATGACACAGTAACACATCTACACTAATATTCAATCTTTTCTTGCTTTATCTTTCCATCTCTCTCTCTTTCATTCTCTCTCTGACTCACCTTTATGTGTCTTGCTTCAAGATTCTGTCAGTTGATCTCCATTATATTCTCTATCATTTTATCTCACATATTTAAAATAATTTTATTTTTTATTTTTGTGCATGAATATAGAATTAGTATCTTTAGGTGAAACTTTCTCCCAACTTATGGTTCATGTTTGCAATGACTTGATAGACACTTCTGATTCCAGAAACTCCAGCAGTGCTTATCAAAGCTACCATCAGCTTTCTACATCTCTCCAGATAATGGACTTCACCTTAGCAATCACCTGTATTAATATGTGTAGCCTCATTTCCATTTTCATCCTTCCACATTTTTATTCAGATACCAAGAGTGAAATATTATTTCTACTCAATATTTGCCCACTGTTCCCCCATCTTTCCTCTTTCATGCCATCACAGTAATTGCAGGGAGAGAACACTGTCTTTCCTACTTTTTTTTCACTGCCTCCTTTCTGACATCCTCTGACACTACAGTCAAAGTAGTTTTCCTAATGAAAGATTTCAAAAAATCCTATTTTCTAAAATCAATGATCTGCCTGACATTACTTTCCTTAAACAGTTCTAATAGAATTGCCGAAGTTTCTATCATCTCTCATGACTCTAGCTTAACTTGAAGTTTGGTTCATTCAAATGCCTTTGTTATAGTTTATGCTAGTTCAATCTGATCCTGAAGCATTCAGTTCTTTCTGACTCAAACCCTATTCTGTCCATAATTTTTCTACTTTTACTCCAATAAATTCTAGAAGCTAGGAGTGCACTATTTATAAACATATCTATGTATATTTAGGATCTAGTATTTTGCTTTATTTATATTAGAGGAGGAAAACTCAGTGGTGGTCAGGGCCTACATCTAACTTTATTCTCGGGGTCACTCTTGGCAGTGCGTGATGACCATATATAATGTTTTGAAGCCAACTGGGGTAAGATGTAGTAATATAATACCTGTACTATCTCACTGGTCCATTAATCATTAATTTGTGACCAATATTTGACTAATTTATATTAATAATATACCAAAATAAGATGAAAATGAAGACATGTCTGTGTGCTAATGATGTTGGAACTGGGGTAACTTTGGTACACATAGGACTGCATTCTGTTATAAGGTAGGAGACAGGAGGTTTTATTTGTATTTAAGCAACAGAGTTAGGGTTACTCTTCTGTTTACTTAGTTTTGCTGTGAGTTAAAAGTACTTTAAAAATAAACTACAGAAATTTAAGACATTAGTAGTAGTCTTTTTCATTACTCTAAGATAAAAACAAATGAAAATAGAGGTTAAAAGAATATGTGAAGGTTGGCATAATTATAAGGGAGCTAAATTTAGAAATTATATATACTTAATACACATCATGCTTAATATTTTTATCCTTAACATAATATTCTGTTTTCTGGGTTAATGATTATGTTCTTATTAACGTCAGGAAAGGAAATCTTTCGAATTTAGATCCTAATCAAGGATAGCTTTTCTGGATTAATATCTAAATTGTTTCTTTTCTAAGAGAGGAGGTATTTATTTTTATATTGTATTTCTACAGCTTGACAATTACTGGTATAATTTAATGAACATCTATAAAAACTTTTTCAACTTCTATTTTACAACTTAAATTCTCTTAGAGTACCTACCATATTTTCCAGCATATAAGATGACTGGGCATATAAGACAACCCCTTTCTTTTCCTGTTAAAATATAGGGTTTGGGCTATATTCGCCATATAAGACTACCTCTCTTTTAATGCACACCAAAAGGAAATTTAAAAAAATGTAAGAGAAAAGTAAGTAGAACTCTCAAAGGTTAACAGTATATGTTTAATAAAGCTAGAGGTTGGAGTGCCAGCAATCATTTTTCTTTGTCATTGTAGTGAGTGACTTTGATTTTATAATTGTGATCTACATTGAGAGCTGGGAGAGGGGGCTCCCCCAAGAGCAGCTGGATGAGGTGTAGTGATTAATAGAACAGCTAGAGGGAGACAGAGAATCTCATCTGTGTCCCATAAAAGCTGAACAAAGAACTGAGTACAGGAAAGCCACATTCTTGGAGGCTGGATGAGATGCTCCTCTGTGTGCCCTGAAAGATGAATCAGAACAGACAGAGGACTGAGTGATGACTCCCAGAAACTGGATGGGATGCAGTGGTAAGAGGGGGGCAGATCACTTGTCCCTAACCCTGGAGTAAGTTTCAGCATAAGGTATACTGGTATATAAGACGACTCCCGACTTTCAAGAAGTTTTTCATGGGTTAAAAAGTTGTCTTATAAGGCAGAAAATAAGTAGGTATCTACAGTTTCAGTGAAGAGCTTATGTATTTTTTATATATTTCTCATTTATTGTGTATATATACCTTCTATTTCTATTGCTGAGTATGGATTTTAATACTGAAACATTTTTAAGTTTCTCTGTGTGTTTGAAATTGTAATATCTTTATTTTACTTTCTTATTTCTCCAACTGCCATGCATTTCCAAGAACATAATTGGGATAATGATTGAGAAGAGACTTTATTGTTTGTTCACTTATAAGTACCATAATCATCTGAGTTCTTATCGAGACAAACTACCCTATTGCAAGAATAAAGTGACTCATCTAATCGGGAAGACATAGGATGAAGCTGGAAAAAATTAAGACTTATGAATATTGAAATTTTCTTACTAATGATAAGATCTCAGTTCTAATAGTGAATGGGAAGATTGCTAGGGTTTCCTCTAAAGAAACAAGAAAGGAGGTAAACTTGAATTTTTCCTGAAGCACTAACTGTAAAATAAACACTTAGTCTTTCTCACTTATAAGCATTTTCATAGGCATTTTCATGGGAGTATCCTGGAAGTTATTCTACGATTTGTGAATCTAACTGGACCCCAAACAAGACTATGAATGATAACCATGGGAATTCAGTATGTCTCTAAACAGGCTTCAGGAATTGACCACATGATTAAATTAAACATGTGTTTTTTTTTTAATGACCAAGCATTTCAGCGGTATTGTGATATGAAAACAAGTTTTGAGGTCCTCTAAAAAATTAGTGTTCTAAAGATAAATATTTTTGATTTTATATGTTTTGTACCCTCTTCATTCTGTAATACTTTATGATTTAATTCTTTAAATATAAAATGTTCTTCAGTAGTCTCTTTATATTCCCTTGATCTAGAGATCTTTTTCATCCTAACTGTACTATTGATCAATTGATGTGCTTGTTCTTTGTACTCTTTGAGAAGTATTTTTATGAATCCATTGTTAAACTTCTAAACAGGTTGAATCAATTTTCCAATTACTAAGAATAAATATTAAATTCTCGTCTTTCAAGAGGTATAAGCAAATATACTATTTCCCACTTGATAAAATCAAGCCTAAGAGTTGTTTAGTTGTGTTTTATTGGTGAGGAAGAAAATGTTCTCAGTTGTTTGTCAAATCAAATGAAATGTTCTGATTATCTTTGAAGCTACTTAAGATATGATTATCATTGATGTCTGTAAAATTTTACTGATATAAATTGTCTTCCCAAAGAAAAAAATTAATAAGCTGCTCCATTTTAATTTTTGTCATTAATTTCCTTAATAAAATTTTTTTTGAAAATTTAGGCTGGACTTTGAACTATTATGACTAAAAAACTAATAATATTGAAGCTTTAAGAATCTAGCTAGGCAAGCCTGTCTGCAGTACAGGTGGGGGTTGGTTGGGAGGGAGGGAGATTTGGGACATTGGTGGTGGGAATGTTGCACTACTGAAGGGGGTGTTCTTTACATGACTGAAACCTAATCACAACCATATTTGTAATCAAGATGCTTAAATAAAGAAAAAAAGGAAAAAAAGAGGAACTCAGGTATAAGAATCTAGCTAGGCATTCTAGGTCATTATAGAGAAAGACTTGCAGTAGTCAAGAGGAAGACAAAGAAATAGTTATATTGAAAAGCAGAGAAATAGAATAATATGGAATTTAGTTTGACTACTGGAAAATTCTGAGAAGAGATCAAAGCAAGAGATTTTCCAACCCACAGGAACAATTTTAGATCCTTTGCTTTTAGTAAGATTTGTAGGAAAAGTTAATAAGAACAAGATGATAGCAGAACATAGAGAAAAAAGGAATAGAAATTGATGATGGAACTGATAATAGTACATACAAACACTGTGGTATTAATTATCAACACTAATGATATTTAAAGGATCTCTATATAATTAATTTAAATAGTAGATAACATGTTAAATACATGAGAAAACAGCATAAGATATGTCTACAAGAGTAAATACATTCAAATAGATGTGTCTACCTAGATGAAACTAGATTGACCTTCAATCCCTAGTCCTTCTAGGGTTGTGACTTAGATGATAGAATAATAATTAGAGCTATATTATCATAAGTACAAGTGAAACATTGGTATTTTTATATAGTGGTTGTTTCTTTTAACATTATTTTATCATTGAATGCATAAACACAACATTTATTTTCTGCTTGCAACATAGGTATGACATTGACTCAGAGAAAAATCAAAACCCAGGCAGAATCGCAGAGACCATCTATCCAGTGTCACCAATAGCATACTAGATCACTAGAGAGGGTAAACATTATTCATATAGGGTCAGAGTGGTGATGCAAACAGTAGGATGTTTGCCTTGCACAAGCTAACCTAGGTCAGACTGCGGTTTGATTCCCAGAGTCCCAGTTGGTCCCCCAAGCCAGGATCAATTTCTGATTGCATAGCCAGAAGTAACCCCTGAGCGTTACGTGTGTGATCCAGAAAAAAATTTACATGTGTATATATGTTGACAAATATATAAGAAATTTTTATGTTAACATGTATATACCCTGGTCTCACCAAAAAGATCCTGAGTGAAGGGCCAGAGGGAGAGAGAGACAGATTGATGCTTTGCATCTGGCTGCTGACCTGGGTTTGATCCCTTGCACCTGTATGCTTCCCAGAGATCACCAGAAATGAGCCTTTATTATAGTCCTGAGCACCATCAGATATGGTCTAAAAACAAACATAGAAGCAAAAACAAAACAAGATTCTGAGTAGCTTTATTTGCTTCGTAATGATATGCAATAGATTGTGGTTGTATAATCTCATATTTACATGCAGAATATAATGGTACATAGAGGAAGGCTTTGGGGAGGTTAGATCAGTGGGTGAGATTGTATGGTAATATTAATGTCCAAATAAAATCTATATTTAGTGAAATTTTAAATTTGTACCATCTCTCTGCCCACCAGCGCCAAAGGAAAAGACCATACGGTGATAGAGGGAGAAGTAAGCTATCTATACTATTATAAATGGTTCCTAACAGATATTAGACATCTGCAGGCATTTTGATCTCTGACTTCTTATTTTCTAGAATTGAAAGGGAGACATTTTTTAACCATGGTATATTTGATTATTTTCATCATTCAAGAGCCATATGATACTGGCAGCTGGGTTAGGGGCAGCTGACAAGAATCATGAATGTTTGTTGAGTCATATGAAAAGACCAGACCACATTATTTTATGGTCTTTATAAAACCTATAGGTTGAATATGTCCCACTCCTGCTCTATTTTTATTATAGATATTGTTATTACTGTTATATTTATATTATTACTCTTTATATTATAAGTATCACTTTGACCAGCAATAAATGATATTTTGTCAAGACAGCCTAAAAAGAAATATTACAAAGAATTACAAAATTTGGCATCAAAAGATAATAGGAAAGACAATAGAATACTTTTAGATATATTCTCTTATTTAAGAACACTATGGAAACTGAAGATGATATATAAAAGTGATAAAATTGTAAGCAAGATGACCATATAGAATAAAAATATTTAGGACATATATATAGTGAGACTAATAAAAGAATATAAAGGGTTATAGTCCACATTATAAATATAAACTGTTCCACAGCCTCAATATTAAAAGAAGATTTCTCTTTTGAGGGCACACACGTTGCATGTATATTATTTGTAGAATGCCTTTAATTAAGAAATGAGCAATGATGAGTTTAGTAGGCTTGATAAAACTGCATTACACATTTCACCTGTCTTTTAGAACTTTATGCTAGTGTACTCCTGTTAGACTCATACATCAAGTCACTTGAGGTGTCACTTTACATGATTTAAGGCTGCAAAAAATAAACCCACTCTTTCTTGGGGCATTGTGTATTGGATGCTTGAAGGGCAAATCAATAATTGTTTATTTCCATGAAAAGCTCCATGGCTAGAGACATAATGAGAAACAATTGTAGCAACTTCACTGAAAAGTTAAAGAACTCCCATGCAATACCAACACTTTTTTAAAAAATATCTCATACGTTTTCTTGTATGCCTCAAATAAAATTTAGGGACAAAGAGTCAAGTTTCTGCTTTTATTCTTTCTTTCATTATTCATAATGCATTTTTTGGGAACTCTACCATATTTTCCACTTATTGTTCAGTTTAAATTTAGTATTTTGTGTTTACACTGCTATTTTCTATGGGAACATAGAAAGGGGGATGAAAGCTCTCAAAGCATCTCAATAGCATGTCATTATGTTAGTTTATTTTTCTCAACCTATGTGATCCCATTGTATTTTTATTTTAGAGAATAAACTCCTACTTGGAATTACTATGCAAGAATCAGTTTTAACTAACATCTTTTGTTTTTTGTTTTGGGGACATACCCAGTGGTGCTCAGGGCTTACTCCTGGCTCTGCACTCAGAAATTGCTCCTGGGATGTTTGGGGGACCATATGGGATGCTGGGGATTGAACCTTAGTGGGGCACATTCAAAGCCAAACACCTGTTCCTCTGACTAACTAGCGTCTTTTATGTATGTATTTACTCACCACTGAATATTCAATATGGGATACAGATTTTACTTGTAATGCATGGCAAAATGAAATGAAATGTTGTGTGTCTTTAGGAAGACATTCTCATAGAGAAACTTACCAGACTAAACAAAGCCCTTTAGCTAGTTGCCCACTTCCCTAGAACAGAAGGTGGGACAGGTTGCAATGGTGATACATGATGAGGATGAATAGTGATGATGGTATGTTTAGGGTTATCAGTGAAATATTTGTATTTTTATTATTTCACATTCCAAAGATACACATATATTCATTACATTTTTGCAATTCTTTATATGACTCTTCATGGTTGTTAAAAATATTTGTTCGAATACTATTTGTTCCAGTCACTCTATATTATATATATATAATTATATTATATTATATATTATAATATATTATATAATATATTATATATATAATATATTATATATAATATTATATTATATATAATATATATATTATAGTTATGTTATGAAAATAATCATAGTTGTTGCTTCTGGCAGGATATTACAAAGTACAAATTCTCTTTAGATTAAACTCTCTTATCTTCAGTAGGAGATTTCTTGGCTCAAGAAGTCTCTGTGGGTCTTTCTACTATGTTCTTAGAATGCCCTTTGTACTCTTATTTCTACTATTCTTAATTGCACAAATTATTATCCCTTTCTGTCTTTTTTATGTCTCCATTTCTTTTGTTGTTGTTGTTGTTGTTGTTTTTTGGGCCACACCCGGTGACGCTCAGGGGTTACTCCTGGCTATTGGCTCAGAAGTCGCTCCTGGCAGGCACGGGGGACCATATGGGGAACCGGGGGATCGAACCGCGGTCCGTCCTAGGTTAGCACAAGGCAAGGCAGGCACCTTACCTCCAGCGCCACCGCCCAGCCCCCCTATGTTTCCATTCCTTATAAAATTCTCGATCTTTTGTTTTGTTTCTGGGCCACACCTAGCGGTGTTCAGGGCTTACTCCTGACTGCACTCAGGTATCACTCCTGACAGTCCTTGGGGACAGATGTGGTTCTGGGGACCTAACTTGAGTCAAATAGTGCAAGTTTCAGCACCCTGCACTATTTTATTATTAATGCTGTATTATTCCTCTGGATCCAGAGAATGTTTTTAGACTCAATTTTCTGCTATTCTCATGTACATTGGTACTTCTTAAGCTCCTGCCATACTAGTTCTCTTACTGTTTCTGGAATAAGCTAGTATGTTTCTTATGTCTAGACACAACTGGACCTTTGTACTTGTTAGGGCTTCATTTTATCCATGTTTTTCCATTTTCATTATACAGTTGTCAATTAGACTCTCTGAGAAAGGTTGTGTCTAAATGTCAGAATATGTTTATTTTCACAGCCATCTATCATCACTTCTTAGTATATTATCTCAACATTTCTCTCATATATTATTATACCAAATATATTATTTTATTTTATTTATGTATCATTTTTTTATTTTGGGGCCACACCAGGTGATACTCAAGGGCAACTCCTGGCTATTCACTCAGAAATCTATCCTGGATTGGGGGACCACATGGAATGCCAGGGAATGGAACTGCCGTCAGTACTGGGTCAGCCGTGTGCAAGGTAAATGCCCTACTGCTGTGCCACTACTCCGGGCCCTCTATTTTTTTATTATTCATGTAGGTAATAATTTATCAATTCTGTAAGTAAAATAAAAATAACATATCTATATCATTTGTTACTCTATTTGCAAAATGTAGAATCTATCTCAATATATACAAATATGTCAACAATAGAATTATATATTATGTAGTATATAGTATATAACATAGCACTGCATTAAATTATTTGCATGTATAATGTTTTAATACCAGGAAGAGTATACTGACAATCTTTACTGCTTACCAATGTTTGTTGATGAAACATTTCTAAGAGTGAATACGGTTACATGGTTTATGACTATCTCTGGCAAAGTGGTATAATACATTGTCATTATTTTTTTTTTCAATTTTGCTTTTTCTTTCTTCACCTTTAATCTAGTCCTTCCCTTTCCTATAATCACTTTTGCTTGGAGACTACCAAAGATTAACTATTCTATTATAGTCGACATATAACACAACATTTTTTGTAAATCAAGGCAAAGAGATTCCTAACAGTTGGTGGTGGCGTAGAAAAGAAAAAAATGGAAAAAATTTGGTTGTTCATGAGGAGGTTTCGGTTGCAGCTACTGTTTCTTATATTAATATAATATAGAGAGATCCAGAGTGAGAGTTGATATGTTTTTTTCCTAGATTTGGGATGGCAATATGCAACACTCTTCTAATTGAAGTGAGGAACTCAGCCCCTTCTTCCTTATTGAGCTCATTGATTTCAGAGTCTGACCTAAGGGATAGAAAATCTTCTCAGAATCAATTCACTAATAACAAGGATTCTTATTTATGCCCTTTTTCATTGTGGTCAGAGGTCCCAGTTCTAACCCCCATGTCACTAACTAGTTCCTAATGAGTGCCTAAGCCAAGAGTGCCACAACTTTTTGGCATTTATATATGCTTATGAATAATAAAAATGCAATCCAAGCATATGCTTTCTCATTCTGTGAATCCTCTTATTCTCAGCTCTTGCTCTTAATGCACAGTGATAATGTCAAATCTGTTTGCTTTAATTATGTTAAGAGGTTATATTGGAAGGTTATCCATTTAGTCTTTAACAGCATGAAATAGCTCTTATATTATTATTGTCACTTTCTGTACATAAGCAGGAACTTGATTAACAGTAGCTAAACCATGAGAAAAATAAATATTCTCTTTATGCAGACATTTTAGCAGATAAGCACTAGGTGTCACTAGTATACTCTCATGTACAATTATCTATACCTTTAGAGTTCGAATGGAGGCAGGTGAAGATATGAGGCATTTTGTGAAACAATGGGAAAATATTTGCTTCACAAAATAAATGTATATGCTTTAGGCTTTAAACATTTTTTGAAATATTTTACTGAGTTACAGTGAAAATGTTAACTTTGAAATGTTACGGTATAAACTGCTATGCTACATTCAATTATGTATTATATGATTATATAAATTATAATATATGATATGTCTCTATCTCATTGAAATATTATACAATGTAATGTATATTATATAAGAATGGCATCATTAAACATACTATAAGCATCTGAAAATTATGTGAATCTAATACTTATATACTGATTTACTACTAAGTTCTTTGAAATTTTGGACATGGAATCTGACATCTTTCTCCCACTATTCAGTTTAGTCTTATTTAAAAATAGAAATTACTTCTGAACTGAAGGAAATGTTCTCTATTTTTAAATAGGTGGTTATTCAAACTATATATTATGCCTGAAAAAGTGAGTGAACTTGAGATTTGACATTTTACTGCATAAAACTATTCCTCAATAAAAACACTGTTAAAGTCGCAATTTCTTTTTTTAAATGTTGCTTTTAATAGCCTTTTGCTTTTGTAAGCGGATATTCTGTGATTAAGTAATTATTTTACATAACATTTGCAAGTACTTAGTCAAATGAATTCTGAATCTACCCAATCTTTGCACATCTTAAAATATGCCTACGACTAATTTCTACATCTCAAAACTATTCACTATTTAATAAAGACTGAATTTTAAATATTTAAGGTACCACTCTGGTGATTTTCACATTCACATAGAAATGTCTTAATGATTTCAATAACTGACCCTTATAGTATGAAGAGATTTTAGGGATGTGAACACATATAATGTTGACTAAGAGTTGCTTTAAATTGTGTGTATAAATTTTTCTTAAGTGGAAATATCAATGAAACACTGCTTATATTCAATTATGTTTTCCTATAGTTCAGGTAAAAATGAAATTTGTAAAGTACTTTTTGTTTTAACAAAGTCCATCCAATGATGCTCTAAACAAGTTATTTCATAGAAGTTTTTTGTGTAGTTAACATATAAATGATGGACTGGAGATAGAACTAGTAAATTGGAGCGCATATTTTGCATGCAATAAGCCTGGGTTTGCTCCTGGAACCACAAGAGAGCACAGGACAAGAATAGCCTCTGAGCACCTCTAGGGGAAACACCTGAAACAAACAAAATTAACCAATAGACAATATTCAAGTTTTCTGGTTAGAGTTTGCTCTTCTGAAATTGAACTTTTAATCTCTTACGAAAAATGACCCTTTCTGATGTCAGGGTTTTTATTTTTCTGGAAGGAAGAAAAGAAAGAGTTACTACCCTCTATTCAATCAATTAATTAGACCTATATTGATTTTTAAGATAGACTATGTCTTCACCTTTTCTATCAACATATATTCTAGTTCACTGAACATTTAAGACTATAGGTTTCTTCACATTACTTTTCACTTTATACTTTTTTCTTAATTTTTAATTTAATTTAATTTTTTGGTTTGGGGGCTATATCCATTGTTGTTCAAGGATAATTCCTGGTTATGCAGTCAGAAATACTCCTGGCTTGGGGGACCATATGGCATATTGGGAATTCAACCCAGGTCTATCCTGGGTCAGCTGCATGCAAGAAAAATGCCCTATCACTGTGCTATCATTCTGGCCCATTTTTTACTTTATACTTTTTCAAACTAGTCTCATGGTTATAATATGCTTAAAATAACAATTTAGGCACTCTCCAGATTTAAATCTTAAGTCTCCTTAAGTTTAAGCACTAAAGAATTTTATACCGTAGGTAAATAATATTTTAGAACTATGATGCCATGATATATTACTCTGTGTCTTTATTTTTATCTGAAACTTGATTCTCAACTATATTGGAATATGAACCATCATGCTACAGAATTTTGTATGCCCCACTTTCACATGGTAAGAAACGAGAAATTCTACATAAATAAAAAGAGCAAAAGCAAAGATTACATTCCTATTATGTATCAGATACAAAGATAAAGAGATTATTTATAAAAAATGGGAATGCAAATATACATTTAGACATGGACACTAATTTTTTTTATTATTAAAACACCATGAGTTGCAAAATCACTTATAGTTACGTAAGTTTTAGAAACAATGCTCGACCAACAGTGTCAAGTTTTCTTCACCTATGTTATCAGGTTCCTTCCTATAACTCTTCCTTCTAGCCTGACATTTTTGCAGACACCCTTTAAGTTTGGTTGCTAAGGTTTGGGCTTCATGATATCAGTGTGTTGACTCTCTGGTTTGGATATTTAGCCCTTTTCTTTTTTAACACCATTACTGTACCTGGGTATCACCCTATCTCAACATCTCAATCTCAAGGATGTGTATTTGGCTCTCTCAAATCCGCATTTCTCAAAATGTATTCCTTTCTCCTTTTTTCCCCCTTATCCTCCCCAATGCATTTATATGTCTTCACCATTTGTTTCTGCTGGAATTTTTTTTGGTGAGGTCAGACAACAAACCTACTACCTGAGTAAAGTCAAAGACTGTCTGTTCTTTCCTGTAAAATGCAAATTCCTAAATAAGGAGTAGGGACATCTCTTCATGTGACACTTGGGCACTTTCTGAAGATTGCCTAGTAGGGCTGGTAGGACAGATGTGTCCATGCTGTGTCAGTGGGTGACATGATTAAATAGGAAGGTGATAACTTCCTCCTCTCTTGAAGCTACTACTACCTTATTTCACATTACCTGTAGCACTAATATCAATTTCTAAAAAAATAATGTCAAAGAAAATATTCATTGACACAAAGTATGAAAATCAGTTCTATACAGTAATGATGATTAAGTGACCTCTAAAGATTTCTCTTAGACTGTACAAAGAGTTGTGTAATCAGAAACATTATGCTCAATAATATCCCCAAACATGAGTGTAAATATGTGGGGGGGTTGTTTGTTTGTTTTGAGACCATGCCTAGCAGTGCTCAGAGTTTAAGCCTGTCTCTGTGCTCAAAAATCACTCCTGGTATGCTCAGGGGAACATATGGGATACCAGGAATTGACCACATTTCAGTGGTGTGCAAGGCAAATGCCCTACCCATTGTGCTCTCACTCCAATCCATGAGCTTAAACATGCATGCATGTATATATGAAAAGGTATGTATAACTGATATTACTGATCAAAATGTGCTGAATGTGATTCAGAAGACATAGCTGTAAAAAATTTCCTGTTCTTTTTTGCAAGCACATGATTTCTTTTGATAACCGTAACATTTCCAATTCTGTTATTTTCAGTTATATACTATGGAAGAAAAAAGTACTAAATAACATTTCTTTTCTTTGGATTTTTTTGAAACTTAAAGTCTTTCTTTTCTTATAAGATTCCCATTGGTGGCACATGGTGAAGCCATGACATAAAGAAGAAAAATGTAGAATAACAGCTTACATGAATGATGAACAAGATGCACTATAGAGTTAGGGGTCATTGCTGTCTGTACAGCTATAGATGGAGGCCCCACTAGGGTGTTTGGAAAAGCTGCAGTCATTACTCAGGGCACCTTGGCAGCTTCAGGCATGGTGCGAATGCTTGATGCTGCTGCAGTGCTGTGCACTGCACATTATTGTATCTCAAGGGCAGACCCAGGCAGGAGACAGAAGTGTCTGGAGTTGGCAATATGAAAGATAAGTTTGCACTTGATGCCACAGACCAAGAAATGATAGTTTAATATCAATCATCACAGACAATTGCAAAAGAACTGGATGTTCATACATAGAAGATATATTATCCATTATGAGGCAAATCTATCACGAACAGAACCCCGACACTTACCAACTGAAAACTGAATAAGCATCATATCTCCAAGAGCAAATAAGTTCAAATAGATGTGTTTGTCAAGATGAAATTGGATTGACCTTCAAGTGCTTTGTACTTCTAGGGTAGCAATTATGGAATAGTATTATTTAGGGTTTCATTATCATAAGCAGAGAGGAACTTCTGACATTTCATAAAGTGCTGAAAATTTTTAATCTTATTTTATCAATATATAAATATATTATGCTCGCAACACATGTTTATCCTGGGATGATAGAATATGAAGCCCAAATAAAACCTCAGAGACAGTATATTTAGTAGTGCCAAACCTTGTTCATAATACTATCTCACTAGGGAAGAGCTAAACTTTTAAAATACAGACCTGTAGACCTAATGGTTTTGAATAGCAGTTATTTCTATTTTAGTTTTAAAAACTGTCATCCCTAAGTACCACAAACTAAATGGCTAAACATAGCACAAAATGGATTCTCTCTCTGTTCAGACAAGAAGCCTGAAATCGGAGTCACCTGGGCTATGCTCTCTTTAAAACTTTCACAGAATGCTTCTCTGCTACTTTCTAGTTGCTGGTAGCTGCCCAAAAAATTCTAGTTTTCATGTACATCCTTCCAATATCTGCTTACATCATCAGAGTCTTCTTCCATAAGATGTGTGAATCTAGCTTTTTTTTATAAGGGTATACTACAATGAATTAGGCCCAATATTAATTAATTAATTAGGCCCAATATTACTTCAATCTGACCTCATGGCAAGTACTTATATCTGCAAGGACCCTATTCTAAGCAAAATCACTGACAGGTTCTGGATGTTCAGAATCTTTTGGGAGAAACATATTCAAATTTGAGCAGTGATATTGAAGTGGAAATGGAAAATATTTAGGTGATTTCATGATAGTCAAATTAGTGAACATCTATTTAATTCTCCTCTTTTACAGTAGTGAAAGTTCAATATGTCTGATAATTCTTTTTTTTTTAATTTTTGCCTTCCTCAGTAGTCTCAGGTATCCCAGTCACTTCCACTGACATCAATTCAATGGTAGAATCCATGCATTTGGTGCTGCTTAAGTTCTACTGTTGTGGTGGTGTCAGGAATTACCCCGGCCACTCTGGCAGTACTCACGGGATCTACAGGACTATACCCACTGATAACTGTAAAGTCATATGGTGTCAGGGATTAACTGGTGTTGACTGCATGTTTGTATATACAAAAACTTATACCATCTTTCCAGAATTAAAATTTGTTGGTTTTTTTTTTTTTGGTCATATCTGGTGCTCATGAGTCACTCCTGGCTCTGTGATCAGGAATTACTCCTGGCAGTGCTCAAGGGAACATATGGGGTACCTAGAATCAAAACCTGGTTGGCTGCCTACAAGGCAAATGCCCATCCTGCTAAACTATTTCTCCAGTCCTAGAGTTGAATTTTTAAACAATAGTATTAGGACAAGCATAATTTACTCATATATGTATATATATATATAAAGCTATATATATGTATATATAAACTTTCTTGATTCCCACCTTAATTTCCATGTTAAAAAGAAGCTTCCTTGACTTTGCATTAGGATCACTGGAAAATCTTCAATGTTAGTAAAATTTTCTGAAGCTCTTTATTTTTATTCCTGTTTTGAAACCTACAGCATAATATTAATCTAAGTGGTTTTGCATTTTAAAAGTATAGTAATAATCTTAGTCAAGTATTTGGGAAAGGTTGAAATGAAAGTCCAGTGCATTTGCAATTAAATAACTTTCTGTATGCATAGACGTTGAAAAAGTGAATACTTTTCTTTTTCTTTGAGACTTAATGCATTCCTTTAGAGATGTGGATATTATTGCCACAACACAAAAGGAAGCAAAATGTAAATGGTTTAAATAAAATAATTTTCAGTCATGCTGAGCAATTTATGTAAAACTTGAATGATAAAATAAATGTAAAGTGAATCTTTATGCACTGATATCTGCTGCTCAAAGATTTCCTCTCCCAATATACTTAGAAAATAGTAGTTTGCTGATAGTAAAATGAAATAAATTCAGATATTAGGTACATTTCAGAGGCTGAGTGTATAAAATGATTCCTGAAAAATTGAAATTGTGCACAATTACTTTTATGAAAAAGTTTTAAAATGTAGGAATATATCACAAAATGGAACAAAAGAACAAGTGGAATAAAGAGTAATTATGGGAATTATGAGACCTATGTCTATGCCTAAATGAATCCAAGATTCTATGCCCAAGACTAAAGTAGCTTCTGTAAGAAAAGCGGAGATATTGAGACCTATATTGGATGATTTCATGTCCCACTTGTTCTTTGCCCAACTCCTGAAAGTGAAATAAGAAAAGAGCTTCAAGAAATGACTACTTTTATACATGTATCAATAAAGATGTTCAATTGAAACTATATCCAGGTGAAGAGAGGGTTAAACTGAGATCATATCTTTGAGTAAAAATGTTTACAAACTGAGGGTTGGAGACATAGCATGGAGGTAAGGCGTTTGCCTTTCACGTAGAAGGTAATTGGTTCAAATCCTGACATCCCATATGGTCCTCCGAGCCTGCCAAAAATGATTTCTGAGCTTGGAGCCAGGCGTAACCCCTGAGCGCTGCCGGTTGTGACCCAAAAACCAAAAAAAAAAAAAAAATGTTTGCAAACTGCCTTCAAAATTAACAGAATTTACTAGCAATCATTTTAATGAACATATTATTGGTATGAGCACACAATAAAAATGGCATAAACAAGGAAAAATAAGGATTTTTAACTTGGAAAATTTGTAACATATAAATTAAAGGTGAACATCTTTTTTGATCAAATTCATTTTGGTAAGCTGAGAAATTAGATAGCTGTGTGACCAATTTGTTTACAGAATGAAATGATAGGCAGGATATAATAAAAATTAATCAGGTCTCAAAATATCTGTGATTGGCCACCAAATTATTATATGGAAATAATTCTCAAGCAAAGGAAAAATTTAAATATTTTGAGAGACATTTCCAATTTCAGAAAGAATAGAAGGTAAATATTAAATATTGAAAGATAAATAATGAACATCACATAACAAAGGAGGAAGTCTTATTTTGATATATTGAGATAAAAGAATAAGTCAGAGCTGCTCAAAAACACAGTGTAGTAAGTAATGTGTCTCAAAATGGCACCTGCAGATGGTGAAGGCCAGAGTCAAAGTCATCTTTATGTGTTCATTTAAATAAGTATTTTGTTATTTTTAATCCCACCTAATCATATTCAGTCAGAATTTGGTGGTCTTTATAATTTATCATTTCTCTCATGATTCTTATAGATCCTTCAATTTAAAAGATAGTGCTTAGATTTAAAAAAAAACAAAAGAGTAGTTTAAAGGTGATGACTATTAAGAATATTAAGAAGCTATTTAAGATGGAACTGAATGAACAATTCTAGTGTGATTGAAAAAGTTTATATGAATTTCTTTAAAGAAGAAGGAAAGATAAAGAGCAAAGAGCAAGTTCATGGACTGACACTTTATTCCAGGAAAGCAAAATGAAATCAATAATTTAGACAGGTGCTCACAGTTCAGAAAAGAAGGTGGCAAAATCATGCTTGTAAAGAACAGGTGTGCTTTGGGATGTGCCCTTATAACTTAATTCCATACTACTTTGGAATATTGCTTGAGCAAATTTTGAACAAACCTCTGAATGACATTCAAGAAAAACTATATAAAAATGGGTAATAATACAGAGAACAGTGTCTTTTAGTCCATATGGCCCTTTACCTTATAAACAGAAATGTCTTCCATTTTGTCTGACCACTATTCCTGTTTATCTGTATTCTTGTCTTTGTGAAATCTTTAAAGGCTTTTTTCCTATTATTTTAGCATTTTACACTACAGTGTAATTTTATAATTTAAAATACAGTCTTTGGGGTTGGAGAGATGGCACAGTGGCATTTGCCTTGCAAGCAGCCGTCCCAGGACCAAAGGTGCTTGATTCAAATCCCGGTGTCCCATATGGTCCCTCGTGCCTGCCAGGAGCTATTCCTGAGCAGATAGCCAGGAGTAACCCCTGAGCACCACCGGTGTGGCCCAAACACCAAATATATATATATATATATATATATATATATATATATATATATATATATATATATATATATATATATATATATATATATATATATATATATATATATATATATATATATATATATATATATATATA
>PVKC010002074.1:0-13789 GCA_004027635.1 Crocidura indochinensis | reverse complement strand
TTTTAAAAAGTTTTAAAAATTCACAACTAAAAGAAGAGTTAAAAGCAGTAAGTGTTTCAAAGAACTAAAAAATTCTATTAAAATAAATAAGTTATGGTGAAATAACAATGTAAGCCATGCTGAATAGAAGAATATGATAGGGAATATACCTTCTGGAAAGTAATACTTTTAGAAGTTTATATTCCTGCATCCTTAGTTTACATTTATTCATATAGGAATATCTTGTTAAGTAATAAAAATTTAAATAACCTATGCCTTCAGGAATACATAACTTGCACAAAATATAACTTACTGACATTGCTAGGACACAAAGTAGAAGACAGGAAGTTTTAGACAATTAGCTAGAGAAGGTTGATGGATAAATCATGAGGCTTTTATGTCATATAAAACCTGTGAAATTCCACCTCTGAGTGAGAGAGAGATGACAGCAATTTTTAAAATAGCATGCCATGCTTAAGTTTTTGTTTTAGAAGATCATTATGACAGCGGAGTGGAGGACAGAACTGAAAAAAAAAAGACCTGTTTGAGGTCAATTGAGCAGGGTGACAAAGTAGGTCAAAAAGATCAGGTCCAGGGTAAGTAATGATAGAAGATTTCTGGAATATCTGAAGAGCATCAACCAGTCAATGAACAAGTAATTAGTTAATGTTTACCTACCATGTTCCAACTATTCTCTGCTTTAGGAAGTAAAATCCATAGCTCTAGGCTTTTGACTGGATGTGTCAGTTGTCAAAGAGTGACTAAAATTTTACTAAGGCAATGAGGAAAAGTGGAAACCACTTTTGACTCAAGTTTTGCTGACTCTGGTGCAGAGGGACTTTGAATTTGGTCAGGAATTTAAGGAGAACATTTGAGAGGCAGTTATTAAAGAGAAAGGGTAGAGCTGGCCAAGCAGAACAAATCAGTTGAATTCAGGACTGGTCTTGGGGCACAGAATTTAAGTTAAAGAATATCAAACAGGATAGTCTCATGGGAGTTTACTGGTTTTAAGTGAGATTAAGCTGGATATTTAGGCAAATTATATACAGAAAGACATTAAAAAGGCACAATAAGCCTTATTTAATTCTGAGAACAGTGATTAGTAACTATAGTATTTCACAGCAAATTATAGACACCACATGGAGATAAGGTATGTGCTATATGATAAGGACAACTTTCTTTACAATCACATACCAGTTACTCAGTGATGCATCTTTTCAATACCAAGGGTTTCTATTAGACTGAGTTTGTATTTTATAACTTACATAGTATAATACTAATTCCAACAAGAATGCTACTCTATCTCAAGACCTGATCATTGTTGTTCAATATTAAATATTTGTATAAATTCATTAGATTAATTTACATGATAGCTTGCCAGTAAACTACTTTTACTTGTTCCAAATATGTATTCCATATTATCTACTAGTTATACTTCAAAGAACTCATTTGTATTACATCAAATACTGCATTTGTATTCCATTTCCAAAAACATAAAGCAGATATTTAATAATAAAAAAAGACAGTACAAATTTCTGTTACTTTTTGTCTTCTTTTTGGAGGAGATAACCCCATTGACGCTCAGGGGTTACTACTGGCTACATACTCAGAAATCGCTCCAGGCTTGGGGGGCCATATGGGACACCGGGGGATCGAACCGTGGTCTGTCCTAGGCTAGTGCTTGCAAGGCAGATGCCTTACCTCTAGCGCCACCGCTCTGGCCCAATTGTCTTCTTTTTAATATACATACTCCTATTAATAACTCAACAGTTCTATGCTAATATAGCTAATGATGCAAACACAAACTGTTTGCCTTTATTTCTTATTACATAAGGTATAATCCTGCTGTTGAGAATGGATGGTTCATCATAAGAAGAATGATGCAAGAGGGAGGATCAAGCATGCAGACAGTCAAGGGCTGGTTGCCAGAAGGCCAATTCCATCCATTCACATCTGAGTCCTTCTAGACATTTGGACAGACCTCGAGTTGTTTTGTTAAATCTTACATTTGCTGTGTTTGGCTCTTGTCCTAGATTTATCAGAGGAGCATTCTCTTTAGCTCAACTGTTCATAGGTCAGTAACTACATAGCCTTATTGATCAATTTTCTATTTTTCTATAGATGTGTGATGAAAACTCTCTACTCTGTGATCTTTGGTATTCCTTGTAAAAAATGTCAGTCTTTCTGTGATCCATGGATACAACATATTTTTTTATTTTCCATCCTTTGTTAATCTTTTCATAAGATATTGATCTTTCTGTGAACCACATAGACAAAGTTATTTTATGGTTAAAGGAAAAAGCTAAGAAAGCACAATGGTAAATACAGCTATAAAAAAGTTGCATTAACATTGTTTTTTTTTTTTTGACTAGAATAGTCAGATCATTAGTTTTTACCAAGTACTACATGACTTATCAGTATATAACTTGAACACATGCCGAATGGTATTAGAGCTCCAATTCTAGCAATAAGTAACATAGTGCACTTTTTAAGATTAAACAATGCCCTTGATTCAAGTAATGCAAATGTCTTAGAGATCAGAGTAGATGTTAACTAAGAACATAGTAAAATAGTTATCCCTGGTATGGTCCACTAGCAAACAGAGTCATTGATAGCAAACTACAAAGTCTTAGAACTACTGGCACTATGGGGCTATGGTTGGATGTTGTAGAAGTATATCTTTATTAGAATACTTTTTAACAAAATATTTTGTATATCAAGAATTCAGAAAGAAATAAAACTTTCTAAATAAATCAATTCTAAGTTAAGACTAAGAAAGCAGGGGCTGGTACGGTGGTGCCAGAGGTAAGGTGTCTGCCTTGCCAGTGCTAGCCTAGGATGGACTGCAGTTCGATCCCCAGGCATCCCATATGGTATCCCAAGTCAGGAGCGACTTCTGAGCACATAGCCAGGAGTAACCCCTGAGCGTTACTGGTTGTGGCCCAAAATCCAAAAAAAAAAAAAAAAAAAAAGACTAAGAAAGTAAAAAACAAAGGGTCCAAGTGTGAAGGCAGCTTGGCCTCTTTTTTTGTTTGTTTGTTTCTGCAAAAACAAGCTTGATAGCTGACTAGAAAAAGAATTAGGAAACCAGTGATAAAAGAGCTGTCTTCTAGACCAGCAATTAATAATAAGGAAATTCTTGAAACAGGCCGATCACTAACCATTGGTTATTCTTGAAATATGATCTGGTTTAATACTAAACTGCTTGAGACACATATATTTCTTAGGAATCACCAAAGGGAGAGATGCATAGCCAATATTCACTCCCACTCTGCAGCAATTACTTGTCCCACCACCATGAATCAGATTCCTGATCTAGTCAGCCTCCTTCTCTCCTTTTCATAGTACACTGTTATTCTATGTGCACTTTGAGGATCAAGAATAATTACTACAAAATATCAATCTACCTGCTTTTTTTCTGTTATTTTTTTATCATCTGTGTAAAAGAATTTTAATCACAAGAAAACCTACCAGGCTTATTTAATCAGAGGACTGTATTTTTTTTTTCTTTTAGGGCCACAGCGGGTGACGCTCAGGGGTTATTCCTGGCTATGTGCTCAAAAATTGCTCCTGGCTTGGGGGACATATGGGATGCCGGGAGATCGAACTGTGGTCCTTCCTAGGTTAGCACATGCAAGGCAAATGCCTTACTGGTTGCACCACTGCTCTGGCCCCAGAGGACTGTATTTTTAATGAGCTAAAATTTACCAAGTCCTTCAGAACCAAACAACAGAGTCCCTAGCAGATGAGTAGCTTAGGACCTGCCTTAAATCTTAATTATGCAAATGGGCTAAGTCAATCAATCAAAGGTAACAGCTTAAATCAATAGTTTCCTACCTTTTTTTATAGATCTGGATTGATAAAAATTGAAATAACTCACATACGACTAAGGTATAGGAAAAACATATTATTATAAAACTTGAAATTTGTCAGGTCAGAGATTAAATTACAGTGGGTAGGGCATTTGCTTTGCACATGATCCATGTTCGTTATCTGACATCCATATAACATATCCCAGACTCTACAGGAATAATTCCTGAGTGTAAAGTCAGTAGTAAGTATCACTGTATGCTCCCTCCAATAAAAATGATGGCATATTTTTAAAGAAAACACAAATATTTAATGTTATTTTTGTATTAATTTTTTAAATATGATGTTATAAAATAAATGTTTTCATTCAGGTAGATGTATATTAAGTAGAAACAATCTTTTCAGAGCCAGGTAGAAAATATCTCATGACCAGGCCCCAATTTTGGAGCCATGGTGAAAACCTCAGGTTTAAATGTCAGTTTTATACTTTCAACTTCCAATGGTAGACCTGAGGAAGAACCCAAGCAAGAAAAAAAGAAAGAGACAGAAATAAAAAGGTAGGTTTTAAGGTTTTGTTGTAGTTGTTAATAAATGCAATTTCAGGGTACTTTTGAACATTTTCTAATACAAAACTAAAGGAGGAAATATAGGACACGAAAGAGGTGAAAGAAGAATGAGCCAATGTGTGTGAATAACCTTCTCTCTTGTTATCTCTTTCAAATAAAGTAGAAGAGGATTTAATTTAGTGTCTTCACTTAACCACCCCTGGTAACTTTAAGAGTTAGTGTTTACTGTAAAATATGTAGCCAGTAAGTGAATTTGACATTGACCTTGGCAGAGATATTTAATAATACTCTATCCTTCTTAAGTGACCCTTCTCAAAGAAATTAATTTCACTCAAAAACTGCCTTCTCTTGTTTTTTTTTAAATCATCCAAAATTTGCAGAAATGTATTTTTGAACCTCAGAAAGCTATTAAAATAAACATAGCAAGCATATTAATTTTAAAAATGAAAGTTACTATGTAGAATACATTTTAACACTTCTTCTTAATTATATATGTACCAGATGCACTCACAGAAAAAATGCTCAATGGTGTGCATATATATGTAAATATAAATATACATTTATATTTTCATTTATTTTCATTAAATATAGAATCTACAGGTCAAAGACTATAATTTGTTAAACTATTTTTAACATGAAGAAAGAGAAATAAGGTGAAGGGGTTAATTAAAATACTGCTGTTATTTCTGTTTATTTCTTTGTAAAATACACACAAATTTGTAAAAACCATAACCTTAAATAAAGCATCCTCTCAAAGTTACAATGTAAATGAGTTAGAAGATCTTTTCATAATTATTAACTGAGATTTTTTTGTTAAAGCTATTTGACACTCAACTGTTTAAAAAACTTCAATGCTGTCAAAACATCTTCAAATTCAGAATGTGTCAACCCACAGTAGTGAGTGTCTAGGGTAAGTGATAAGAAATTAAAATGAGGAAGAAATAGCCAATGGACACAGCAGGCTGACCAGGCAACATCATTTCTGAGAAACTGAATTCCAGGTTGATTTTATTGCCTTCTTCTAAATTTCTACCTCCAGTTGTTTGTGGTTTAACTAAAAAATATTTGTGAGTCAGTCAACGTTGCATGTGTGTTTGCTGTGTACCATATATATCCTCTTCTAGGGTCTTTGGAAACTGAAATTCTATTTCCCACAGCTGGTGAAAAACCAGGTGATGCAGTTCTAACTGAGTAAAGGTTGCCTTATTTTTCTTGGGCTGTATTAAATAGTTGTGTGGGGTTTTTTTTTAAGCATAGATTGCTAAAAGAATGCTTTTATATTCTAGGAACAGGTTATAATCTCTTAAGCACCAAAGAGTATTGGTGTTTGTAAGGTGAACATGAGCAAATCATATTTTTTAGCTATTTATCACTATATATTACTATTTTTTTATTTAGGTGCCTTTAGCTATGTCTTTCAATGTTATTCAATCAGGCTACTTTCAGTTTTGTTACCAGCCCCCCACTTCTCCCACAGACTTCTTACCACTTCCAGAGAAAAAAATCAGTAAGGTGATGGATGCATGCATATTGAAAAAAGGAGAACTACATGAACATTCTTCCACAATAAAATTATTGTGGAGCAATAGAAATAGACTTCATATACTAACCTGACCTGAGTTCTAGCATCTAAATATCTGTGAAATATATGGGTGACTCAGTGGATGGAACTTAGATATGATATTGAGTTCAGGCCAGCAGGACTAGTTTGGGAATACTGTTTTCTCTGGCAATATGGCTAAAATTTCACAGCAAAGAACTTTCCTCTTATTTGAGGTGATCACTTTTAGTCTACGAGGAGCAAGGTCCTAGAAGACAGGCAGGAGGACTTAGCTACATTTGATAGATTGACTCTAGCCAGCTCAAAGATCCTTAGAGCACTAAGCGAAATTGTTTTACCAAATAAGTGAATACTTACCAAAACTAGCTAACTTTATTCTGTAGAGAACATTGTGTGTTCCACACGAATAGCCAATGCTAATCATAAAGTTGTAGATGTTCAATCAGCTAAATATGCTGACTCAGTTTTTCTCCAGTCCACTTAGTTCTCTCAAAAAACTATTAGCCAAGGGGATTTTCCCCAGACTTAAACAATAAGCAGGACAGATGTCACTCTCCCAACTATTGAAAAAAAAAAAGAAAAGAAAAATCCTTCCTATTGAAATAAGGGGTTCTGATATTTTGAAATATTTCCCACCTATTTGTTATGGCTGAAATAACTTGGATCACAGCTATTCCTAAATTAAAACTAGTCCAAATTTTCTGATTACTGTTATTGAGGTTCTGTAAAACTGATGAAATGAACTCAGTAACTGCCAGAAATTAAACACACGGAATAACCCAGCAGATCTTTTCAAACTTGACACAGAACTAGCACCAGGGTGGGATAGATTATGTTCCTTTGGTCATCTTTCAGATATGTTTAAAAGTAACAGCCAGGAACAAAGAATTACATATGTATTTACTTCTCCTGTTAACAACAAAAGCACACTTGATGCCACAGGCCTATCCAATCGATAAGAGCATCACCTCCTGAGTTAGTACTCAGATCTGCTGGACTTTAGTTTTATAACTTCAGTCAGGAACTGAGAAAGACAGCTCTGTCAATTGTTATAAATACCAACATTATAAACTTCTGTAATTGGGTACTGTGACCACCATGCCAAGTCTTTGCTTAATTCAGTTGTATTTTTTTTTTTTTTTTTTTTTTTTGGTTTTTGGGCCACACTCAGTGACGCTCAGGGGTTACTCCTGGCTATGCACTCAGAAGTCGCCCCTGGCTGGCCTGGGGGACCATATGGGGCACGGGGATCGAACCGCGGTCCATCCAAGGCTAGCGCGGTAAGGCAGGCACCTTACCTTCAGCGCCACCGCCCGGCCTCATTCAGTTGTATTTTGACATTAGGAACAGTGAGTCTTGAGCCAGAACCTAGGCCTCAACATCCAGACTAGGCAGGACACTATGGCAACAGCCTTAGCAGTCATCCATGCTGAAACAAACTCAGAACCAGTGTAATTAATTTGGGATTGTGAATGTGAGACCCTGACCATTTCTTATGTCAGCTCTTACACAAAATCTAACTCATGCTCCCACAGATCATTAAGAAAATTAGGAAACAAAAGCTTTTAGGTTCATTGGCAGGTGAAATCAAAGCCCAAGAAGGTCTTCAGCTACATCATATCATAACAGCATAACATAACATAACAAAACATAATATAACATAACATAACATAACATAACATAGCATAACATAACAACATAACATAACATAACAACATAGCATAACATAACAGCATAACATAACAACATAACATGCCTAAAATATTATAGAGCATCAATCCTTTTAATACTTTTTTTTTTTGGTTTTTGGGTCACACCCGGCAGTGCTCAGAGGTCACTCCTGGCTCCATGCTCAGAAATTGCTCCTGGCAGGCAAGGGGGACCATATGGGGCACCGGGATTCGAACCGATGACCTTTTGCATGAAAGGCAAACGCCTTACCTCCGTGCTATCTCCCGGCTTTATTGATTAATTGATTGGTTTTAGGGTCACATCCAGCAGTGCTCAGGGTTTGCTCCTGGCTCTGCACTCAGAAATTGCCCCTCTCAGGTTGGGGGGACTCTATGGGATGCTGGGAATCAAACCGGGTCCCTCCCAGGTCGGCTGTATATGAAGCAAATGCCCTACCAGTGCACTATCTCTTCGACCCCTATCCTTTTATTTTTCAATGAAATGAAAAAAGAAGTGATAGGAGATATTACCAATAATCTTGAAAAATTGTTAATGAAAGAAAGACAAAAGGGGTTAAGTAAATTCAGTCACACAAATAACAAAAACCAATTGTTTTGACTCATTTGTAATATATAGAGGGAAATAAAATAACCTATCAATAAAAAATTGACCTATTTCATGAGGTCAAATTCTTAACCTTGATCACAAAACTGATGATCGATTTAGGGTGTAGGATAAAGGAAAATGGCAGAATAGATTATGCAGGGAGACTGAAGGCTTTGGACATTTTGATGGGGGTAATGGTGCAAAAATTGTGTTGATCAAGAGACTAAAAATTAACACTATTATAAACATGTTACCTGAATCTCAATTATATATATTTTTGGTTTTGGAATACACCCAGTATTCGTCAGGAGGTTTCTTCTGGCAGGCTTTGGAGACCATAGGGGAAGGAGGGATCAAAACTGGAAGGGAGGACTGGAGTGGTAGAACTGCGGTAGGGCATTTGCCTTGTATGCAACTCACCCAGGAAGAACACAGGTTTGATCCCCAGCATCCCATATTGTGCTCTGAACCAGGAGTGATTTCTGAGCACAGAGACAGGAGTAACTCCTGAGAGTCACTGGTTGTGGTCCAAAAACCAAACCATGCTCCCCAAAAAACACTGGGTGAGAAATATGCAAGACAAATGCACTAACCAATGTGAAACCACGCCAGTCCCAATAATGATTTTTTTTTTTTGGTTTTTGGGTCACACCCAGCAGTGCTCAGGGGTTACTCCTGACTCCATGCTCAGAAATTGCTCCTGGCAGGCACGGGGGACCATATGGGGCACCGGGATTCAAACAGATGACCTTTTGCATGAAAGGCAAATGCCTTACCTCCATGCTATCTCCCGGGCCCCCCCAATAATGATTTTTAAATGAGAGCAATCAAGCTCTTTCTGTCTCTCTTTTCCATTCCTACTCAATTTTAGCATCACATTTTACTCTCATAAAACATTTTTCATTGTATGTATTGCTAAAATATTATTTTCAACCTTTTATGGCATTCTGGAATGCTAAGTTAAGAATAAAATCATTATTTGTTGACAGAGAAAGAGAGAAAGAAGAAAAGAAAGAAAGAAGAATGAAAGAATGAAAGAAAGAAGAAAGACAGAAAGAAAAAGAGGAATAAAGAAGAAAAAAGGAAGGAGGTAGGGAAGAAAGGAAGGAAGGAAGGAGAGAAGGAAAGAGGGAAAGAGGGAAGGAAATCAGAAAAAGTTCCTGCAAATAAAACTGAAGGAGCCAAGAGTAGAGAAACTAATCTAAAATACACATTATAGGGAATTGTCTGTAGACTGAAAATTTTGAAACTGATCAGTGACCTCAAGGGCAAGGTATAGATGTCATAAATAAATAAACACAAATAGAAAGAAGAATTTTATGAATGACAAGAACTTAAGACCTACAGAATAGTATTAAGGGACACAAACTCCACATTAGAGAAATATCAAAAGTAGAAGAGAGAAAGAAAAGTTGAAAGAAGAAATAATAACAAAGAATGTCTTCAATGTGAGGAGGAAGGCATACACTCATGTCCAGGAAGTCTAAAGCATATCAAAGAGATGAAAATAAAATAGAAAAATTATAAGACAGTATATTCAAATGATAAGAACTTAAAAAGAGATTGATTTCATAAAGCAGTGAGATGAAAATAAGAACTAATATATAAGAGAAGCAATATAAGACTCACATTAAATAAATAGAAGAAAAATAGGAATGGTGTGTGATTTATTCAGTGTATTTATTAAAAGGGCCAAAACCAAAAAAATTCTATGTTTTTTTCATGTAACCATTTAGATTTAGAGGAAAGTTAAAAAATTCTTAGGTAAAAAATAAGACATTAAGACATTTGTTGCCTCAAAACCAATACTTCAAGAAATACTAAATGGTCTCCAAAAAAAAAGTAAGAATTTTCATGTAGTATAAAAAGACACATAAAAGGTATAAAATGGGGACAGAAGAGCATACTTAAATACAGACTGAACTCTAAACATACTACTCAGATGAAAATAAACTTAAAACTTCAGGTTCAAATTATGAGATAGGGGCCAGAGTGGCGACACAAGAGGTGAGGTGTCTGCCTTGCCCCTGCTAGACTAGGACTGACTGCGGTTCCATCCCCTGGCATCCCAGATGGTGCCTTAAGCCAGGAGCGATTTCTGAGCACATAGCCAGGAGTAATCCCTGAGCGTCACCTGGTGTGGTCCAAAAACCAAAACCAAAACCAAAACCAAAACTATGAGATAACTTTAATGTTAGCAGAAAGGGACCCTATCAGTGGTGCAGTGGTAGGGCATTTGCCTTGCACTCGGCTGACCTATGATGGACCACAGTTCAATCCCCTGGTGTCCCAGAAGGTCCTCCAAGCTAGTAGCAATTTCTGGTTGCATAGCCAGGAGTAACCCCTGAGCGTCACCGTTGTGGCCCTCAAAAAATAAACAATTTAGCAGAAAGTAAAAAGGAAGAGGCAGATAGAAGTAAAGGCAGGTATCCAAATGCATAGAAAATAAGGAAAAACCAAAAAACTTGAAATCACCACAGCAATAAAGACACCAACCACACAATAACCATGGTCTTGAGGGAAAAAAAAAGCACACACACACACACACACACACACACACACACACACACACACACACACACACATATACACGGGAGGGGGGACAAGCAACAAACTACAACAATAGCAAAACCAAAAAAATAAAAAGTTAATTTGTGCTTCTCTCTCTCTCTTTTTTTTTTCTGCATAGGCACAGTAAATATTGGGAAAATTAGAAAGGGAATTCCCTGGGCCTAAGAGATACAGGGTTTCTCTGCCCTTGAAGAATACTGTCATGGGAATAAATACAGACTCCAAACATGTTCTTTTACTCTCCCCTTGGTTCTTTGATGGTGGGAATGCCCCTGATTCAATGTCACTATGTACCTAAAAATAATTACTGTGAAAGATTTGTAATCCACTTTGGTCAAAATAAAAATTAAAAAAAAAAAAAGGATTGCTAAAGTAGTGTAAGGAGATATGCAAAAAATAAAAAGAAAAAAGAAACAAAAGATAAAGAAAATAAGAAAAAAACCAAAGGAACAAGGTCAATTTGCAAAAACATTCAGATACCCTTAGAAAAATAAATCATTTACATGGATAATTTCTCTAATTGCCAATTATGGAAATTAATAAATGGGTTAGGAAACAAAATTTTTGCTGTTTATAAGAGACATATATATATATTAATTTAATTTTATTACTTTATTTAAATGCTGTGCTTACAAAAATTGTTAATGATTGAAGTTCAGTCATACAATATGCAATGCCCTTCACCAGAGCACATTTCCCACTACCAATGGCCCCGATTTCTTCCAACCCTCCTCATTGCCTGCTTCTGGGGCAGATATTTTACTTCTCTGTCACTGCCTGTCTGTCTGTATGTATGTCTGTCTGTCTCTTTGTCTCTCTCTCTCTCTCTGCCTGTCTGCCTCTCTTTTTTGTTTCTCTTTCATTTTTTTCCCATTTAGATACGAGTTTACACTATTGTTAATTAAAGGGTCCCAGGCATATCACTTTTCCCCCTTTCAACATCTAAGTTTTTGTCTAGAGTGATCAGTTCTAACTATCATTGTTAGAGTGGAGACTTCTCTATCCTAACTGCACCTTCTGCTCTTTGTTGCAAGCTTCCTACCACGGACGAATCCTCCAGACCCTCATCTCTATGGTCTCTTGATAATATTACTATACTATCTTTTAGTGTTTTCATTTTGGTTGAGCAATTTTATATTTTCACCAGGAGTCAGAGAGATAGTACCTAAAGGTGTTTTTGTTAATGCATCTTTAAAAAGCAACAACACCCCTCCTGTAATGGTCACTGGACTAGGACATGCCTCCCTAGTAAAAGGAGAAGCCTGGCAGTTGGGAAGGGGGTCCAGGAAAATACCAGGGGAAAGAAATTGATGGTTGGAGACCAGGGACTCAGAACTCCTGGCCATGTCTGGCTTAATATCTAGCATAAGCATCATCAGTCAGCTGCACCTTGCTCTCCAACTTCTCTCTCTTTCTCTGCACAAAATATAGTATTTCAACCCCATAGTTACAGGCTTCCTTCTTATGGCTCTCTCATTGTTGATCTCTTCCTTGTGATCTCTGTCTCTCTCTTTCTTTACACTATGTTTGGGTTCTCTACATTTGGCGTCCCTAAGTGGGCACATGCAAGAATGAATAGAGCATTTGCTTTGAACAGGTTCAATCCCAGATTCAATCCCCAGGTTTGACCCAGGTTCATCACATATGATTTACCTGATCCCATTGGAGTAATTCTTGAATGAAGGAACAGGAATAAACCCTAACACCCTGTGTGCGCCCTGTTCTCCCTCCCCAATAAAAACCTTAAATAGTTTTCTTGTTGTTTATTTTTTTTCACATTATCACCAGTTCTTATGATTTCTTGGTTTTTAGGAAAATTCACAGTTTTGTAAGAATGATGGGATATCTCATTTTGGCTTTGCTGTGAATTTCACTCCTTGATTAATAGTGATTTTAAATATCTCTATTGAATAGACACATATTGGGGCCAGAGCTATAACACGGTATAAAGTGGTAGGATATTTGCCTTGCACACAGCTGATCCAGGATGGACCTCGGTTCAATCCCCTGGCGTCCCACATAGTCTCCCAAGCCAGGATCGATTTCTGAGTGCATATTCAGAAGTAACCCCCGAGCATTACAGGATGTTGTCCCCAAACAAATAAACAAACAAACAAAAAGATTAGACACATGTATACTTTAATAAACAATTCAGAGTAAAATATTAAAATACACTGGCAAATGGTAAACTGATAAAAAGTAAAGATGGCCATATCTGTATTAGTGTTCAAACTAAAGAAGTTAATAAGATGGATATAACATGTGGATTAAGTGATTAATAGAACTAAGTAATCAAGAGTGATAAAGAGAAGCTATTATTCACATATATATTAAGGCAAAAATAAAATCTCATAAAGTCAATGCTAATGGGTCTGAGGAGAAACAGAAACACAATTATAGTTGGAAGCATACCCACTCTTGTGGGATGTACTAAACAGATAAATGAGAGAGAAAATTAATAAGAAAATAAGAGCCCTATAAGAGCCATTAGAACACGGATTACATATATAGGACCTTTCACTTCTCAAAAGTCAAATACACATTTTTCTCCAGTGTTCATAGAACAATTGCCAGCATAAACCAAATGCTGAATCAAAATTTGAGCTTCTATAAATTTATGAAAATAGAAATCATAGTAAATTTTATAAGACTACAGTGTCATGAAAGTGGAAAATAACTAAAAAAGAAGCCGAGAAACTAAAGAAAAAAAAAGGAAATTGCTGTCAAATAATCATTATGTCAAAGATGAAAAAAGAAGAATCAAAGGATTGAAAAAGAAAAAAAAAGGAGAAATTACAGATGAAAGAGGCTAGGAAAGACTGCAACAGGCACCTCAGAATAGAAAATTTTATGAATAATTGCTATGGACAACTTTGTGCTACTAAACTAGAGAACTTAGAAGAAATGATAAACCTTGAGTCATAGACACACCAGTCTGAATTGGGAGGAAGCAGAAAAGGTAAATAGACCAATCTCAAGAAAAGATGCTAAGATTAAAATAAGCAAATAAATGAAACAAGCAAAA
>PVKC010002073.1:13709-45836 GCA_004027635.1 Crocidura indochinensis | reverse complement strand
CACTCATCTATGGGTTTTAAGGAGAATGAAAGACATTCCTGCAATAATAATAATTTGCAGACACAAAAGAGAAAGGAGCTGGAAGTTCCAGCTCACCCCAGGAAGCTCACCACAAAAAGTGGTGAGCTTAGTTAGAATAATAACTGCATTTTGAACTGTCCTAAAAATGAGAACCTATGAGGGAAATGGAGAGCCTGTCAGAGTACAGGCGGGGGGTGGTTGGGGAGGAGGGAGATTTGGGACAGTGGTGATGGGAACGTTGCACTGGTGATGGGTGGTGTTCTATACATGACTGAAACCCAAACACAACTATATATGTAATCAAGGTGTTAAAATAAATTAAAAAAATGGAAAAAAAATAATTGTAGTTGCCTCCACATGTTTTGGATGAATCCCACCTCCAGAACTTACACCTTACCCTCAACACTACATACCTACTTCTAAATTTCAGAAACTTCTTCCTCATCTTTGAGGAAGTCAAAGAAGTCATACTTCTTCCTCATCTTTGAATTTCATATTATCATCCTCTTTGTGGATCAATGGAATTTTTTACCTGTTTATTTTCCAACATTTCTTGAAGAACCAAACTTTGTGTTGTTTTCTAGGTTTTAAATTTTGAGCTGAGGTTCTTACCCTGGGGTGCTCATGTGTTACTTCTGGCTCTGTGCTGAGGGGTCACTCCTGGCAGTGCTGGGGGTAGGCATATGGGTGCTAAGAATTACTCTTTATAAGGTCTTTCTTTGGCAATTACAACTGCATCAATACAACATAGCATGTCTAATGCCTATCTTTTCTTTTCCTTCACTGCATAGCCTGGCATCGGGATGTGATTCTGAGGCCAATTGGGCTTCTCTTTCCACAATTGCTTTGCAATTCTTAGCAGACACTGGTAACAATCTCAATCAGCACAGTAAGATTTATTACACATCAACAACACCTTAAACTCCTTGATGTTGTGGAACAACAACTTCTGGAAGCTACTGAACAGTATGTGCTTTGTCTTCTTTTTGCTACTATAACAGATGCTGGCACAGAGATTTAGAATCCTTGTTGTGCCCTGCTGTTAATACCTCAACTCTTCCACCAGCCCCACTTCACCATTACATAGAGGTTGAACTGGTGTCTGTTGAACATCTTGGTCCTCTTTGTAACATTCTTGAGCTGATAGTTAAACCAGACACAAAGGGTCTGAGGATGACCATAGTGTCTTCTAGCAGAAGATGCTATTACTTTCATAGGAAGAGCCAAGGAAGAGAAGAGAAATGGGGGACACAAACATCAGAAACAGTCATAAGTCATTCCTAAAATTTTAGATCCTGAATCAAATTTTATCTGTTCTGCACTGTTATAAACTATTTTTCTTTCTCACAAATTTATATCCTGAGACCTAAAAGAGTTAGTTCCCTTACACTTTTGGCTATGAGACATTCAAACAAAAAGACACTCAATGGCGAAGAAGTGGAATCAGGTTCTTGCTCAAGTTTAACGCAGCTTTCATCTAACAGTGTCCAGCCACCAAAAGTCTAAGGAATTAAGCTATAATTTGCAAGTCACTCCCTATAATGCTTTGTTCTAGGAGTGCAAACATTTAGATAAGCACCTTAACCTACCCAAATTTGCCCTTCTTCTTTTAATAAAACTTAGTGGCTCCCATTTTTTTTGTTATTATAGCTGTTTGGGGGCCACACTGGGCAATAGTAGGGCTTTCTTCTGACTCTATGCTGAGAGATTCTTCCTAGTGGTGTTCAGGAGACCTATAGTGTTGGGATTGAAGGTAGATCAGTAGCATGCAAGGCAAGTACTGTGTCCATTATACTATGTCTCCAGCGTAGCAGCTACATTTTTAAGTTCTCAAAACATTCAATAACCATAGTGCTTTTCAAACTTGATTGTATTACATGGCTAGCACATTAAAAAGAAAACTCTGAATTAAAAGATCTGGTAGGGCTTGTGGGTATGGATGTCAAACATGCTCTTACCAACTCCTCTAGTTGTCCGACACAAATTGAGTAACACAGTTCTGGCCTAGAACTACATGTCTACATGTCTAAGTTCATACAGGGCAGGAAAACATCCTGCATATTTTATCTTTGTATTTTCCTTGAATCACAGAACACTTTACACCTCACACTCAGAATTGGTTGAATAAGTTACTGACTTAATGAATAAATGGGCAACATTCAAGCACTTAGAAAACTTTGTCTAAATTAGAAAACTTTATAGGCACATTTTTCTTTTGAAATTTATCTGAATTGAGGTACTGTCTTGCACTTTGATTTTTACATCTTTAAAGGGTTACCATTTGCCCTTGTGTCACAGAAAATAGGCACTTGCTTAATAGAAATACTGGCATTTATGTTAAACAGTCATTTGAAAAAAGATTAAGTAAGTAACCAGAAAAGAAGGGGCATCTGTTTAACCTATATCTGATGTGCCAGAATGAAAGGGTCATTTGACAAATTGGTCATTCTTACTGGCAGAAAAGCTTCAAGTTCAGCAGGACACAGATTGAGTACAAAACTATTAAAAGAAGCAGCAAGAGAGAAACAACTAAAATACACCTTGTAGACACACACACTCTAATGAGAAAAGTACTTCAGTTAGTTAAAATGCCAAGCCAGTGGTTTATGTGCTTGGGAATAAAACCAAGATTATTACATGAGCAGGCAGATGGTACCTGTTTCTTTTTTTTTTTTTTTGTATGTGTGCTTTTTTTTTTAATCTAAAGCTCCAGTTTTGTAAATAACAATGGAAATTAAACAACTGGCACATATCAAGCTTTGCAGATTTTGTAAAGGGCTTTCAGAAGCAAATTTCCTAAACAATTTTTGCCTTTGGAGTACTTAAATGTTTGGTGACACATGCAGTATTATTTATTCAATATTTCATATTTCTTCTCAACTGAACTATAGCCATCAAAGGTAGGAACCTTAATGTACACATGGTGGGCACTCAATGATACTGTTGCTGACATGATGTATCTGACAGAATAGAGATGGCTCGCCTCTCTGCTTTCAGATATAAATCATGTGTTAAATAGCGAAGAACCGGAAAGAGCCAGGAAATAGAATCAGAGGCATAAAATTTGAGTGAATTCTAAAATCAGAGAAAGACTTCATCAATATTGGATTGTATTTATACCATTTCTTAAAAAAATTCAAATAACCAGAGAACCAACCCAGAATTCTGCCAATAACTGGTTCTTCAAAAATATCATGTCATGTAAATAAATGAAAATTGCAGTGTCCTGAAGCTTTTGGAATCACTTTATCAAATATTGACTCTGCTACCAGATTATAAGTAAGCCAGATACAAATAACTTGTCAGTAGGAGCAAAGTGATAATATTTTTAGGCTACATTATATTTGTCAGAAATTAAGGTATTATGTCTTAGAAATATAGGGGATGTATGTGTAAATATATTTGATATATATATATATATGTTCCCTTTATTTTCTACCTCTCTACAAACATGGTTAATATAACTATATGGTTAAATTATGCATATAATAAGGTTTGCTTTAATTAATTATCTATTTTATAATTACTTAGGCAATAATGCTTTGGTGCTATTTAAAAAGAAAAGTAGAAAACATAGGCAATTCTTATACAAAGTATTTAAAATAAAATGGAATTAGCAATCTGTAACTCAAAATTATGCATCCATTTAGCTTCATTTACAATTAGAGTACCAGAAGAAGCAGATTTCATGGCATTTTTATTATGCAGAGAGGTAAACAACAAATAAATAAGCCATACATGAATATGAAATTAACAGCATGATAATTGCTTTAGTCCTAGAGTATGTGCAATACTAAATCCTCAAATAAACACTTACTTAACCTCATTCTCACATATGCCTATTGCTTTTATCAAAAGCAGCATACCTGGAACATTCACATAAGACAGCATCTATGATGAGGTACAAAGTCCACAGAAATCACAGATATGCCCTAAACATTCCAAGGATAATTTACTTGCAAGTTTTAACACTGAAAACATTATTTCAAGAATCCATGCAAGTGAGAGAAAATTCAAAAGTCAAGAAGAAAAGGAAACCTAAATAGAATATTCTTTGCATGAGATTTCATGTTAAGCTAGCCTGCTTGTTTTTGGAAAAAGCCTCACCAGGATTCAGCAAGCCAGCTACTCTAGGGCAGTTCTAGTGCCTTCCAACAGACCAAGTCCTAGTCTTCCTTTTCTTGCACAGATCCCTGCTGACCTGTTTTACATTTATACAGGAAAACATTCAGCCTTATCCATGCTATATTTTTCCTTCTCTGAAGTAAGTAGGAATTCTCTTCTGAAATTTTCTTATGGCTTTTACTAACAACTAAAGTCTATTTTGTGCTCTGGGCAGGACTTTGCCCTAAATTTAACCCCAAGTAATGGTCTCTACATTTTACTCAGAGACTGAAACTGACTCATTTATAAAGAGACTTTAGGCATTACTGGAGTTTTTCAGTGAGCAAGGGTTAAAAGGTCAGTAATACTGTTACTCCAGTCCTCATGAGTGTGAAACTGGCAGGGTTCAAGGGTCTTTGATGTAACCTGATAAAAAATGTCTCCTCATTTTCCACAGTGTTCTCAAGGGAGGCATGGCTTGAGTAAACATGAAACTGTCTTCCTTAATAGGAAATGCCAATAACTTCACTGGGAGCTATTGACTAAAAAATAAAAATTAAAAATAAACATTAAAAGACAAATAAATTTAAGATCCAATGCCCAGAAAACAAGCATATTTTAAAAATTATTATGTGGCATTGTCCCTGTGATGAAATGAGTATGTCTTTGTTGATCTAAACTTGAATTTGACACAATGGGTAAATTTAAGCCTCAGGCTTTTATGCCATTATCAGCAACTCTGTCAGTGAGTGCTTTAACCTAATTACATTTGATGCAGCAAATCAACAAAACTACTACTGGTTATGACCTCTGCCAAGAGCACTAGCGAGCTAGACAAATGGAGCTTAAGATGCTATTAGTTGTTCCGTTGCAAGTTCCAGATACAAGCCGACAGGAGGTTGCTGCACGACTTGGGCATGCATCCTCCAGATGGCATTCTGCATTGGCTTGTGGCAACGCTCACAGGGGGACTGGCACATTTTCTCTGTCAAAATGAAAGTTTTCCAATTACAAGGAGATAATGTGAGGAGATGCAAACTTAATCTCTTGAACAAAAGGTTGCAAGCTGTGTAATAGCCATTTCAGGGGAGAGGTTTCACTATTGTTCAATTGATTTAAACGTTGCAGATTACAAACTGGGCTATCTTTTCTAATAAAACTGAGGAATCAGCTGTGGCTGATTCTAATCCTGGAAAGTGCTGGAATGGCTTCATAATTTAAAGGAGGCTTTTTTTAAATTAGTTCTCTTCAGTCCAACTGATCTCTGATTGTTTTGTTTGCTAATGTGTGACTAGGCACTACTAATTTTTCCTTTCAGTTAAATACCATATATCTTAAATAAAAGATTCAGATGTGATGCTATAACACACCATTATTGGGTATCAGATCATAGAATTTTATTTGGGAGATTACATATATGAAAGCATATATATATAAGATTATATTTATATATACGATTATTTGCATATAATGATAAAAAGAATGATCATCAAAACAAATTGGCAAGACACTAGCTAAAATATTTGTGTCCTCATTTACAAACATAGCAATCACTAGTAAAATTACATGCAAAACTAACCATACCTATGAGAATATGCGAAATGCTTCAATACTTGTTCCCAAATAACTGATCTATTGAAGCAAGTCAACGGATATTTTGTGATAAGATTACTTTTTAGAAAGACACGGTTTGCCCCTTGACAAAAACTTGTTGTGATAAAGTGGGGAAGCTACTCTATATATCCATTTTTACAAATCCAGCCAGGATAATGATACTAATGAGAAAAGAAAGGAGAAGGGTGGAGAGGAAAGGGGTGAGGAGGAGGAGATGAGTAGGAAGAGTGAAGGGGAAGGGATGAAAGGGGAGGAGAGAGATGAAGAGAGGGGAAGGGAGGAGGGTGGAGAGGAGGAGGGGAGAGGGGAAGGGAGTAAAGAGTGTTGGAGAAGGAGAGGTAAGGTAAGGACAGGAAAAAGAGAAAGGGGAGGAGAAGGGAGAAGAAGGGGGAAAGAGCATGTGGATTTCCATTTTCAAAGAGGTAAGTATAACTACATTACTGTATTATACCATACAGAATTTCAGCAAAAGGTAAATGCATCATAACAATTCTGATATAAGCAAAGCTCTTGCAATACTTACATTGAATTCTTTGTGTGTGTATGCGCAATAAAAAATATTACCCAGTTCAAATGTCTAATCACAAATTCAAAATATTAAAATGGACAATACAGACATCCTAAAATTACTTAACTACCCAATACATAGAAAACACTTTCAAATTTTGGAATCATTTCGAACACCTATTTTACTCATTTAAATAAAGATCAGCATTACAAGGTTGATTAAAATTCTTCTTGAAGTCAACTAAATAAAACTATAAGAAACAGATCTTTTATCATTTTCAGAGGGGGTAGCTGGGAGATAGCTACTTTACTGAAAATTGGGTTTAAGAGGAGGTGATTTTTACATTCTGAGTAGTCTTCACTGTAACATTGTCAGAGAGATCTGTAAATCAGTCTGAAATGGAAGCAAGGATCTCAAATCACTCAGAAAACTTGATTTCTACTGAAGAGTTAACATTTTCCAGCAATAAGCATTTTTATAAAGTCTCAACATCAACATAAAGTGGTTCGTAACAGCTGTTGTAAAGCTCAACATCAATTTTATGTCGGCTCCACTGCTAAACAGCAATCACAATGACATCCCTTAGGAGGGATTTAAGGGCCCAAGTGTATAGCAATTTAAAAACTGAGCAGGAAATCAAAACTAATTCCGCGTCTGTTTACGAAAATTCTTCGCCTTATGTTCTTGTACCACCACCTAGTGGTTACAGAGCTCTCAATCGACCCATTAATAGAAGTTAAATAGTAGCTATTATATATTAAAAACCCAAAGGAGAAAGAAGAGGAATGTGGGAAGAAATGAAGACAATAATACAGAAGAGAAAGGGGAAAAAGAAACAAAATCTAAACTTCTTACAAGTAATTTTCAGGTCTTAAACTCTTCATAAAATTCATCTAAAATTCTTCGTACAATTCACAGACCATTGTTAATTAAAATGAAAACATTTAAAGCCATTTTGCTTTATATTTTCATCAAGTACATAAAAAAAATCTATAGCTTCTTATTCTCAAAAAAATGACTGAATTTCTGGGCTTTAATCTTTCACTTTAAAGACTAAAAATATATTGCCTCTGTATGTAAACTCAGGGGAGTACTATATTATCAATTGCCTTTCGATTACAATTTAGTTACAATTTCACTTTTGAGTACAAATCTTCATGTCAATTAAGACACATCCACATAATAATGAATGAACTAGATTATGCCTGTGTGAAACGATTTCATACAAAGATACTTTGTTAATGGAGGGAGATGGAAAACAATGTGTTCTGAATTCTCAACTTGTATAAAAACATATGTTTTCGAGCCGGAGCTATAGCATGGAGGTAAGGCGTTTGTCTTTCATGCAAAAGGTCGGTGATTTGAATTCCAGCATCCCATAAGGTCCTCTGAGCCTGCCAGGAGCGATTTCTGAGAATAGAGGCAAGAGTAACCCCTGAGCGCTGCTGGGTGTGACCCAAAAACCAAAACCAAAACCAAACAAAACAAAATGAATGTTTTCACATGTCTACAATATCTCTGGAAGAACAGACAAGACTGGAAATATCATCTGCACAAAAGAGCACTGAGAGAAGTAGAAAGTAAGGAGAGGAGAATTTGTGGTTTATGTGAATAAATTTCCTATTTGAAGTTATTTAACCACTTTTTAACCTGAAAGTTTGATTAAATGAAGTACTGATTGTGACTTTTTTTTGTTTGTTTTTGGTCACACCCAGCAACACCCCTATGACACCCAGTCACACTGGTGGCATCCCCAGTAATACTGGGGGGCTACTTCTGTCTCTGCACTCAGAAATCGCTCCTGGCAGGCAGGAGGTACCATATGGGATGCCAGGATTCGAACCACAGTCTGTTCTGGATTGACTGCATGCAAAGCAAATGCCCTACCGCTGTGCTATCTCCCTGGCCCTGATTGTGACTTTTCCTTTCTTTCTTTTTTTTTTATTTGGTTTTTGGGCCACACCCAGCAGTGCTCAGGGGTTACTCCTGGCTATCTGCTGAGAAATAGCTCCTGGCAGGCACAGGGGACCATATAGGACGCTGGGATTTGAACCAACCACTTTAGGTCCTGGATCGGCTGATTACAAGGCAAATGCCGCTGTACTATCTCTCCGGCCCCTATGTGATTTTTTTCAGTCTCTGAAATATTTCATTTGGGGAAATATTTGTGACATTTTTGGGTATCTCCCAACAGTACTCAGCCACTACCATCCAGTGTACACATGAATATGGGGTGCCAGGATCAAAATTAAAGATTTGGGATTACAAGGTGTGTGATCCAGTCTTTTGAGCTCTCTTGCCAGTCCCATATTTATTACTAAGGGTAAACTCAATGCAACAAAAATCGGTTTACCTTTTTTCACTATAAAAGGGCATATTTTACTCTAACGTGTAGAAAATAGTTGTTAGAAGGCACAAAATGAAAGTAATAAAATACTTAAATCATATCACGCTCACCATTCGACCATCTTTGCAGATGAGGATGAGAATTATTGCCAGAAAATTCAGGATGTTTTAGGCCATCATCAGTACTCTGGGCTGACAGAGAGTACATTAGAAGTAAATGGTTAAAGAAACTGTGGTACATATACACAATGGAATATTATGCAGCCGTCAGGAGAGATGAAGTCATGAAATTTTCCTATACATGGATGTACATGGAATCTATCATGTTGAGTGAAATAAATTAGAGGGAGAGAGATAGATGCAGAATAGTCTCACTCATCTATGGGTTTTAAGAAAAATGAAAGACATTTTTGCAACAATCCTCAAAGACAAAGAGAGGAGGGCTGGAACTTCCTGCTCACTTCATGAAACTCGCCACAAAGAATGGTGAATGCAGTTAGAGAAATAACTACACTGAGAACACCATAACCATGTGAATGAATGAGGGAACTGGAAAGCCTGTCTAGAGTACAGGTGGGGGTAGGATGGAGCGGAGGGAGATTTGGGACATTGGTGGTGGGAATGTTGCACTGGTGAAGCGGGGTGTTCTTTACATGACTGAAACCTAATCACAATCAAGTTTGTAGTCAAGGTGCTTAAATAAAGACATATATATATATATATATATTAGAAATGGGATGGGGGAGTGACATCACTTTTTGTGCTGTCCATCTCCATCTCTAGTTTGAGAAAAAAGCATCACAGAGGTCATCCAGTATATATATATATATGTATATATATCACAGAGGGCAAACCAATATACATATTGGTTTTTGAGCCACACCCAGCGGTGCTCAGGGGTTACTCCTGGCTGTCTGCTCAGAAATAGCCCCTGGCAGGCACGGGGGAACCATATGGGACATCGGGATTCAAACCAACCACCTTTGGTCCTGGGTCGGCTATTTGCAAGGCAAACACCACTGTGCTATCTCTCTGGGCCCAAATAAAGATATTATTAAAAAAAAAGAAGTAACAAAAATATAATTTGCTAAGGGCTGGAGTAATAGAGCAATAGAGCAGCCTGTAGTGTGCTTGCCAAGCATGCTGTAATCTAGGCTTGATCCCCAGCATCCCATATGTTCCCAAAGCACCACCAGAGGAAATCCTGGATGCATAACCCTGAGTAAACTCCAAGAGTTGCCTGGTGTGGCCCCAAAAACAACAAAACAAAACAAAACAAACTAATCATTTGCCAGATGTTTAAATGTACTGTTGGATGCCCTCTGTGATGCTTTTTCTCAAACCACGTAACCAGAGATAGAGATGAACAGCACAAAAAGGAATGTCACTCCCCCACCCCATTTCTAATTAGGTTTGACCCTGGACCGTCCTTCCTCCCTCACAGAGAACTCAGGTTGCAGGAGATAAAACCTAACCACACCGTGTCAACCCAGGGCACTCTTAATTGCACTGTTTCGCTGTTTCTTCCTAGCCCTCGCCTACACCCTGGGGCCTCGTCAGCTATCCCTGTCCCTATTTTTTTCTTTTTTGTTTCTTTGGGGACAGGGGTCACATCTGGTGACCCTCAGGTGTTACTTCTGGTTATGTGCTCAGAAATTGTTCCTGGCTTGGGGGACCATATGGGACACAGGGGGATCGAACCGCGGTCTGTCCTAGGTCAGCCACGTGCAAGGCAAACGTTCTGGCCCTCCCTTGGTTAGAAGAAATAAAGCGCTCTTGGATCGTAAGTCTGGGCCCTGTTCTGGTCAACTGGAAAACCCTTGCCTGAGAGTAGGTGAGCAAAGTCATAAAATAAGAATTATGAGGAGGTGGAGAGGTTTTTGAGAATGGACCAAAACCCCTAGGACTCACTCACCTTCCCACTGGGCTACTGCTCTGTCCCAATGTCTCAGCACCTGTAACCACAGCAAATACTCCAACTGGCAGGGGAATACGGTTCACTAGAATTTTTATGCTTCCAGAGTTTATTTAAAATAAACCAAGATGTCTGCACTTTTGACTAAGAAGTTGTTTATTGCTCCCTTTTAATTGAGGTGCCATGACTTACAGTTCTGTTCATAATTATTTTGCATATATCTTCCCAACACCACATCTATCACATGTGGGGACCCACCAGCCTCCACTAATGCCCCAGGGACCTTCCAATCCAACCTCCTTCTCCCAACTCTCAGGAAAGTTCAGTTCAATATTAACTCTCTAGTTATGTTGTCTTTGCCCATTTGTTATTCTTTTAATATGTTCCTTTATATTTCACATATGAGATCATTCTGTATCTATCCCTTTCCTTCTCATTCACTAAACTCAGCATGGTACTCTCTAGTTCCATCATATAACAGCAAATTGCATGAGTTCCTATTTTCTTATAGTTGAATAGCATTCCATTGTGTATTTATATCTTACAGCAGTTTGATGATGATGATGATGATGATGATGATGATAGCCTCACAAAAAGAAAGATCACTAAAAAGTTATAGGGCAAACGTATAACAGGGGAATTGAAAAAATTGTCTCAGGAAACACATTTGTACAGCTCTTCGTTGACTTTCCGATTTGGGGATTTGTTGATGGAGTTTATATTAACCTGGTCTTGTCTGCCTGTTTCTGTTATCACTTTCTTGACTTCCCACTACAATGTTGTGTTTTATATATATTAATATGTGTGTGTTTGTATTTAACACTAAATTATTATGATAGCACCAATTAAATATATTTTTTTTGTTTTTGTTTTTGGGCCACACCCAGTGATGCTCAGGGGTTACTCCTGGCTATTCGCTCAGAAGTCGCTCCTGGCAGGCACGGGGGACCATATGGGGAACCGGGGAATCGAACCGCGGTCTGTCCTAGGTTAGCGCAGGTACCTTACCTCCAGTGCCACCACCCGGCCCCCAGTTAAATATTTTAGTTTAAAATTTTGTTTCTTATCTAGACCCCACTGAAGAGATATTAAGTTTATTTTCTTTAGTTTTCTCTATTCTTTTTTTTTTTTTTTTTTTTTTTTTTTGGTTATTGGGCCACACCCGGCAGTGCTCAGGGTTACTCCTGGCTATCTGCTCAGAAATTGCTCCTGGCAGGCATGGGGGACCATATGGGATGCCAGGATTCGAACCAACCACCTTAGGTCCTGGATCAGCTGCTTGCAAGGCAAACACCACTGTGGTATTTCTCCAGCCCCTTCTCTGTTCTTATTGTTAATTCATTCCTGTGTTACATACTGGGACACAAATTATTCTTAGCATATCTTACTCTATCCATTTTTTTTTTTTTTTTTGGTTTTTGGGTCACACCCGGCAGTGCTCAGAGGTTACTCCTGGCTCCATGCTCAGAAATTGCTCCTGGCAGGCACAGGGGACCATATGGGGCACCGGGATTTGAACCGATGACCTTTTGCATGAAAGGCAAACACCTTACCTCCATGCTATCACACTGCTCTATCCATTTTAATAGTAATTTTTCTCTCAAAGTCAGATTCCTGGGTCCTCTTTCTTTCATTATAGTTTGGATCACATGCAACATTATTTAATAATTTCTTTCCTATTCATTTATCCTAATTTCAGAGCTATTCTGGATACATATTCTGTCCTAGATTGTATTTATCATATTATATCTAGCTCTTACTTTCTACTTATTTTTTAATTTATTTTTATTACAGTTATCCTCAATTTTGCTTCCCAAAATGCTATTGCCTTACGTTTTGGTTTATTCTCAGTTTTTAAGAGTTCTTTTCCAATGAATGATTTTTTTTTCCTGGTACTCTGCTTTTTCTTCACGAATGTAGCAGCTTCTCACTCCTTTGGTTTTCTTTTAGTATGGCGCATAACCTGTGAAAAGATTTTTAAATTATGTGTAATAGTTGATTAAAGAAAAAAACAGTGCCTCAAATGGGTCCAAGTGTATGTAGAGGAAATATTTGAGACAATTATGAATAGAAAAGGTACAATGAAGGAAAGAGAAAGATGATTTCTGTCTTTCAATTAACTGGTACAAAGTTGACACCAGTAGACTATGACAAGTTAAAGCAAGTAGATCACTTAAAATGACAGAAATAAGGGGCTGGAGAGAGAATACCATGGGTAGAGTGCTTGCCTTGCATGTGACTGATCCAAGTTTAATTCCAAGGACACATAATTCCCTGAATCTGCCTAGAGAAATCCTCAAGCACAAAGGCAAGAGTAAGCCCTGAACACGGCTAGGCATGCCTAACACACACACACACACACACACACACACACACACACACACACACACCAAGAAAAAAAAAGAGAAAAATTAAATTAATTAAATTATATATAAATGCTCTATAGAAGTCTTTAGACAGGAAGTGAAAAGCCAAAGATAAACTGGTTAGGTATTTTGTAAGATTGCAGGACAGCCATTTATAAAGAGAAATATTAATATTAAATAGAGTTTATATTAGCAATTATGTTCACATTATTACAATTGCAATACTTTTACTTAACTCAAAGAACTGAAAATAAAATTTGAGAGAGAAAATGAAATAGTGGACAGCAGTAACAAACCAGACTAACTTGCTTTCAAACCACTGAAGATAAGAGTTCATCTCAAATTCTGCTGCTTTCCAGTTCCTAATATTGTCCAGAACATGTCATTTCACTTCTTTAATCTTGTATTCTCACACCTATAGAAATGGAGATAATTATATCTTTCACACATGGTTATGAAGACAGTGATATAAGAAGCTGCATCTGGACATAAAAGCCATGATAAGTAGGGCAAGAGAGTAATTAAAGAGTAGTAAACATTAATTGCTTCCCAGGAGCAGTTTAAAGGACACCAGTTTAAATGACTCTAATGGTCTTGGGGGTAGTGAGAGAAAAGGATAGGGAAGGACAAATAGGGAGAACTCTGATACTCAGAAATAAAAGAGAACAGAAGGTAGGATGTTCGATGGAGTCAAGTAGAAAACTTCAACTATGGGACCAAGAGAGAACAACACTGCTAAATTTTTGGTATTTTTCTGATTTATCATTTTATATATACAGAGGTTATTTCCATAAAAAAAACTTTAGAAATGAACACCTGCACTTCTTTTAGGAAGAACTGTCCATTGAGGAATGTCTCAGATTCTTGTGTGGGAAAGAAGAAAGACATCAGAAGGGAAAGTTGATCTACGTAAGATGAAGGAAGGGATCTCTTGGTGTTTTTTTTCCCTCCCTTCTGGTAAACAAAAGAGACAAAAATAAGTATGTACAGCTCCCAGAGAAGGAGACAAAAGTCAGAAAAAGGTCAACAAGCCAAGAAAGCAGTGAGAAGTATCCCTTCAGGTCCTTAGCACTCAAAGGTTGTGGCAGATGATTCTACATGTAGTCTCAAAGGGAAATCTTCTCTGCACAGTGGTACCATCCCAAGAGCTTCTGTTTAACCCGAGAGCATATTTGAAGGAACTTTCCATGTAAAGACTTCTTATTATCTACCAAATAATTTTTTCATTAGAGATATATTAACACTACTTGACTTTTCTACTCCCTATTATTTTCCTAAAAATATTTTAATAGCCTCTTCCACGAAGTTTTCCTGATTATTCCAACATAGAGTAATCCTTTAGCTCTTTAAAAGTTTTATTATTTTTTTTATTATTTTTGGTATGCAGGCCACACCTAGCAGTGCATAGGGGCTTACTCCTGGCTCTATGCTTCTGGTGGGGCTTAGAGAATCATTTGTGGTGCTGGGGATTGACTCAAATCAGTCACTTGCAAGGAATGTGGCTTACCCACTATATTGTCTCTCCTCTTAATATCTTTAAAATGTTGCATGTGTGGGGTGGAGGGAGGGTCAAGTTGATTACTATGTCTTATGTTTTCAAATACATTTGGGAAAAGGGATAGATGGAGAAGGACAATAACCAACAGAAAAAAATTTTCTTATTCTCTCATAATATTAACTCTAGCCATCCACTGGTATAGAAGGGTATTGGCTTTAGGTCATGCCCTCATATTCAATTTCAGAGAAGCTTGGGGCCGGAGAGATAGCATGGAGGTAAGGCATTTGCCTTTCATGTAGAAGGTCATTGGTTCAAGTCCCAGCATCCCATATGGTCCCCTGAGCCTGCCAGGTGTGATTTCTGAGCGTGGAGCCAGGAGTAACACCTGAGTGCTGCCGGGTTTGACGCCCCCCCCCCAAAAAAAACAATTTCAGAGAAGCTTAAGTGCTTTTATCGTGGGTCCTCTATTTCAGTTCTAAATCCTCAAACATCCAGGCTCATAGTTGGTTGGATTTGTGAACAAGAAAACAATGGAAAGGAAAAAAATTACAAATAAGTAAATTACCCTGAAATACAGACCCATGCTGTTTAAGAGACAACTAGGCTTTGATTCCCAAAGGAAACTCTAGAACCACTTTGGGGAGGTGTTAGTCAATTCAGTAGAAATTATATGAAATATAAGAGAATTTCAGGGCCCGGGAGATAGCATGGAGGTAAGGCGTTTGCCTTTCATGCAAAAGGTCATCAGTTGGAATCCCGGTGCCCCATATGGTCCCCCGTGCCTGCCAGGAGTAATTTCTGAGCATGGAGCCAGGAGTAACCCCTGAGCGCTGCCGGGTGTGATCCAAAATAATAATAATAATAATAATAATAAAGAGAATTTCATTTATTTTATAGAGATGATGATGAAGACATTTCATTTTTGGAATGCTTTTAAGTTTTTAGCTAAATACTTTAAACAAATTCATAGCTAAAATGTAAGGGCAGGAATGATAGCAAAGTGAACCAGGCACTTGCCTTTACGCAGTCAATCTGGGTTAGACCCCCATATCTCCTATGGACTCCTTGAGCACTGCCAGTAGTGATTTATGAGTGCAGAGCCAGGAATAACCCCTGCACATAGCTGAGTATGGCCCCAAAACAAGACAAAAAAGATAAATGTGATTACTTCTAATTCTCTGATTATTTTATACTAATTGCATATCCCAATGTATTGATTAACATTTCTAAATTAATCACAATCTATAAAACAATTTATTTGAGGAGAGTATACTTGGTTCCAATAGGGAGTGTAGCATTTCAACTATGCTTATTAGTTCTCAAATACTAAGGGAAGTACCTCTTGAAAAAGACTTGTCAGTACCAAGTTTAGTTTTCTCAGTACAATTTATCTTGGGCTGATGGTGTTAAGTTAATATCTCATACATTTAACAATAAAATGGATACACCAAATCAAATTATCTTATTAATATCGCTGTAAATGTAAAGCACACACACACACACACACATACACACACAAATCAGAATTTTCAAACCACAGAACTGTCCACAAAGCTCTTTGCATTTTCTTGTTCACTTTGGTTTCATGATATTTCTCATGAATTTAGTCAGGATGGCACACTGTGCTTCTTATGGGACATAGTTTTGCTTTTATTTTAATTGAATTTTTTATGGAAGATCACTACACAATACTTAAATATTACCTTGATACCAGATCCAAAACCATAAGGTAGAACATGTAGATAGGGAAAACATTCCATGATACTGAGACCTAAGGCATCTTTAAGGAGGAAACAGCACTCTTCAAACAAGTGGAAGCAGAGATAAACAGATTGGGACTATATTAAGCTGAGAAGCTTCTGCACCTCAAAGGAAAGAGTGCCTAGAATATAAAAGCCACCCACAGGATGGGAGAAACTATTCACCCAATACCCATCAGATAAAGGGCTAATATCTAAGATATACAAGGTACTGACAGACTTAACAAGAAAAAAATACTAACCCTATCAAAAAAAGGGAGAAGAAATGAACAGACACTTCTTCAAAGAAGAAATACAAATGGCCAAAAGGCACATAAAATGCTGCACATTTTTATCTTCAAGGAGATGCAAATAATAGCAACAATGAGGGGCCCCGAGAGATAGAGATAGCACAGTAGTAGGGCATTTGCCTTGCAATGCAGCCAATCCAGGACAGATGGTGATTCGAACCCCAGCATCCCATATGATCCCCCATGCCTGCCAGGAGTGATTTCTGAGCACAGAGCCAGGAATAACCCCTAAACACTGCCGGGTGTGACTCCAAAACCAAAAACAAACACAAATAAACAAAATAACAATGAGTACCATCTAATGCCACAGAGACTGGCATACATGACAAAGAACAAAAACTATCAGTGCTCATGGGGATGTGGAGAGAAAGAAACTCTCATTCAGTGCTGATGCGAATGCAGTCTAGTCCAACCTTTATAAAAACAATATGGAGATTTCTCAAAAAGCTGGACGTTGAGCTCCTATATGATCCACTATATCAGTCTAGGAATATACCCTAGGAACACAAAAACAAAAACAAAAATTTCTTTCAGCACACCTATATTCACGGCAATGCTATTTTATCTTTTCTTTCTCCTTCCTCCCTCCCCCTCCCTCCCTTCCTTCCTTCCTTTCTTTCTTTCTTTCTTCCTTCCTTCCTTCCTTCTTTCCTTCCTTCCTTCCTCCTTCCCTCCCTCCCTCCCTCCCTCCCTCTCAGAAATCACTCTTGGCAGGCTTGAGGGACCATCCATATGGGATGCTGGGAATTTAACCCAGGTCCATTCTCAGTTGATTGTGTGCAAGGCAAACACCCTACCACTGTGCTATCGCTCGCCCCCTGCAGCAGCACTATTTTTAATAGCCAGAGTATGAAAACAACCCATATGCCCTTCAATAGATGAATGGCTAAAGAAACTGTTGATACATATACATAAAGAAAAACTATGCACCTGTCAGGAGAGATGAAGTCATCACATTTTCTTATATGTGGATGGACATGGATATTCTTATGCTCAGTGAAATAAGTCAGAGGGAAAGAGAGAGATACAGAATAGTCACACTCACCTATTGGATTTAAGAAAAATAAGAGGGGCTGGAGAGATAGCACAACAATAGAGCTTTGCTTTGCATGAACCAACCCGGGAAAAACCAGCTTCAATACTTGGCATCTCATATGGGCCCCAGCCTGCCAGTGCAATTCCTGAGTGCAGAGCCAGGAGTAACCCCTGAGCGCCATTGGCGATGTGGCTCAAAAAAAAATCAATCAACCCATCAATAAAGTTTAAATAAAAAGAAAAAGTCATTACTGTAATAACACCCAGAGATAATAGAGATGAGGACTGAAAGGTTGGGCCCACAATATGAAGCTTACCATAAAGAATGGTGAGTGCAGTTTGAGAAATACTATACTAACAACTATCATGACAATATTAATGAGAGAAGTAGATATGCCTGTCTCGAATACAGGTAGAGATGGGTAGGGGGAGATGGAGGGCAATGGTGTTGGGAATGCTGCAGTGGTAAAGGGGGTGTTCTTTTTTAACTGAAACTCAACTACAAACATGTATGTAATCATAGTGCTTAAATAAAGATATTATTAAAAAAAAAAAGAGGGGCCAGAGTGTTAGCGCAAGCTGTAAGGCGTCTGCCTTGCACACGCTAACCTACGACGGGCCACAGTTTGATCCCCTGGTGTTCGATATAGTCCCCCAAGCAAGGAGCGATTTCAGAGCACATAGCAAGGGGTGTCACGGGGGTGTGGCCCAAAAGCAAACAAACAAACAAAAAAGACAAAAGAAAGATTTCTCTTACCAAAGCACATAAATTGTCAGCCAGCAAGAGACTAGCTTTTTGAAATCTATTACTATAATAAAAGTGTTTTGAGGGGCCGGGAGGTGGCGCTGGAGATAAGGTGCCTGCGCTAACCTAGGATGGACCACGGTTCTATCCCCCAGTTCCCCATATGGTCCCCCGTGCCTGCCAGGAGCGACTTCTGAGCGAATAGCCAGGAGTAACCCCTGAGTGTCACCGGGTGTGGCCCAAAAACCAAAACAAAAAAACAAAAAAAGTGTTTTGAGTATAGCAATCATCACACAGTATTAAAAATGATGTTTTTTTCTGGGCTGGAGTCATAGTACAATGGTCAGGGCATTTGCCTTGCATGCAGTAACTCAGGTTTGATACCTGCATCCCTTGCGCCCCATATAATCTCCCAAGTTCTCCAGGAGTGATTCCTAAATGCAGAAAAATGCCAGAAAAATCAAACTGAGCACCATTGGGTGTGTATGGTCCAAAACATATATAAAACAAGACATTTTTCTTATGCACCATGTGTGTATACTTATATATGTATATATACGTATATTAGCATATAAGAACGTGTAAAGAAAAACACATCATTATAAATATAATTTCTAACATCTTTTCAAACTTGTTATTCTAAGGAACACTTCCAATAATACTATTGCAAACATGAGCCTGTCTATAAACATCTTCACCAGTTGTTTCAAACATGGGCAAATAATACTAAACATCTGCAGAAGTTAGAGAAAGGGGGTGCCCAAGCACATGTTTGTTAACTGTCAATTTAAATGATGAACTTTGAGACTACACTTTAATTGTCTTGAACTTCAGCAAGACTGAAGATACCTTTTAACAAGGATTTGGGGTTGGCAAAATAGATCAGCAGTATAAGAGAGATCAAGAGGGGCCCAGGAGATAGCATGGAGGTAAGGCGTTTGCCTTTCATGCAAAAGGACATCGGTTCCAATCCCGGTGCCCCATGTGGTCCCCTGTGCCTGCCAGGAGCAATTTCTGAGCATGGAGCCAGGAGTAACCCCTGAGCACTGCCGGGTGTGACCAAAAAAACCACACACACACACACACACACACACACACACAAAAATAGATAGATCAAGATAGAGCCCTTGCCTTGTATGTGGTCGATTGTTTTAAATCCTTGGCATTCTGTATGGTCCTCAGAGCACCATCAAGTGTAATTCCTGAGCTCACAGTCAAGAATAACTCCTGAGCACTCCAGGTAAAACCCCAATTCCTCCTCCTCCCCAAAAGAAAGCCTTGATGTCTTTCTTATTCCAGTACTGTTCAGGAGTCAAATCGATCTGGACTCTGAGGGAGTTAATGATGTGCGAAGCAAACTGTTGCACTCGCCTTCTAATACAATAATTTTCAAGAGGCAAGGTTCAACATAACAAGGACTTAAGACTATAAATTGGTTTAATACAGCGCTATCGAATATTTGGTTTTAGGCCTGTGCAAATCTATACTCATCAAAACATATAATGATCAAAACAGCAAAATACTTAGTAATCTAATTATATGAATAAGTTTCTGTTTAACAGTCCACATTTAATGCAAATTGAGTCCTTACAAAAGTAGTTATTTGAAGGGCAATGATACTTTCAGTGGATAGAATCACTCAGAGAATTTGGGCAGTATTTATAGCCTAAACATAGCCTTACTAACAACGTGGTGTGGTTTATGTGCCATGTTGTAACCAAATGTCACCATGATTGGAAATATACCAGATAAGGCAGACATTATGACAGGGTAGAATAGGTGCAGCTAATCATGACAAAGCTGGAAAACAACAGACTAGTTACAGTGTCTAGGAAACAGGGCTTCCCTTCACCCTTTTTTTTTTTGGGGGGGGGGGCACAACCGGCAGTGCTCAGGGGTTATTCCTGGTTTCATGCTCAGAAATTGCTCCTGGCAAGTACCGGGGACCATATGGGACGCCGGGATTCGAACCGATGACCTTCTGCATGAAAGGCCAACGCCTTACCTCCATGCTATCTCTCATCACCCTTTATTTAAATATAAAGACTATAGGGAGCCGCTTTATATACTAAAAAATATTTTAAGTTATATTGCCATGTGCTGGGATATACTTTTTAACACTCATTTTAGTCAAACCTTCCATAGTGCTAAATAAGTACTATGACTATTTATACCTTACAGATGAAATATTTAATCCACAAAGAGGTAAACTCAGTGGTGAAAGTCTGCAGACATAAAAACACTTGAAAACCACCAGGCTAAGTGGTTTACTAGCATTAAACCTAAGTTTTACTCAAGGTTAAATGCTAGCAAGGGACAGCAAGTCCTAAGCATTAACCCACATTTTATGGGTCCAGTGTTACTAAGAAACATTGATAATTTCACCTATTCAGCTTTGTCTGACTGGCATAAAATGAAAAAATAAATAAATAAAAACCACAACAATGATTGTCAAAAACTTTATAATCACTATCAAGTCATCTTTCCTCTCTACTAACAATAAAGCAAAAAATGTAATTAGTCCAATTAAACATATAACACTAAAAAAATACAGTGAGGAAGTGTTGCCATAACGAAAATAAGGGGAGAGAATGGGGAGAAAATCGACAAAGTTCTTAAGGTCTAAAATAAAGTTATACTTTTCAAAACAAAATATAGAAACCAAACAGATTGCCTAAGATAATATACATGCAAAACCAATTAACATCTCTTTATTTGAAACTCACAAAACTCTTAAAACATTTCATAGGCACCGCCATAGCAACAATACTAAATGTGGAAAGAAATTTGATGCAAACCATTTGTTTCTGTATCTCTCTTTGTTGTAGCATCTAGCACTCCTTTTGTAAAATCCTCTTCCACACGAACTGCAAGGGAACAGGAGACATGGCAGCTTGACAAAGCAGATTTGAACACATGTAGCTTAGATAGGCATGACCTTGTGCCCAGGTGCTTCAGAAGTCCAGAAGTTTAGAAGAGGAGAGGGAAAAAACACAAATAAACACATAGAAGGAAATATCTCAGTGAGCTCTGAGAATGTTGGGAGTCATATAGAGTGCTAAAGACTGAACTCAGGAATCTACATAAGACTCAATAACATCCAACCTGCTCTACCATAGCTTTGAACTCCCAGACTGGAATTATTTTTACTAACAAGTTTGGTTATGTGAGAGCATTTAACAAAAGAAATTGACTTAAATTGAGTTGGTGGGTTGGAGATGAATTCCCATTAAAATATCCTTTATTTGATAGAATAAGTTAACGTTGAAAGCAACTTATGAAATCTATCCATCATAGCAGGTGTTTAGGAGGTTTCTTTAAGTATAGAGAGAAAAGAAATGTGCTTTCATAGATCTTCTCATTGCTAACTAGAGCAACCCCCAATACTATTTGGTGAATAGTTTAGTATTTTTGTCATTTTCATTTAGTCTACATGTTTCTGCTAAAAAACTTACTTTTTAGTATATGCTGTAGCATGAGTGTTGTACTATTTCAGTATGCTCATCATGAAAAATTAACATTCTTAAATGCATGTGCACTGTGAGAAATTATACAAATTATAGAAATCTTTAGCTCAAATAGTAGTTACATATTAATAAAAGGAGTAAAACTGATTTAAAAAAAACTCCATACTTGAACAAGTTTTTATATATATCAAATACAAAATTTAACATCTGAAGTCTTTGAAACAAATTGAAATTTGATAACATTTAAACAGGAGTAATCATTATCAGAAACTTATTATGTGAATTCAAGAAAAAAAACCCATATTTTTCCATAATAATATTACACACACATTGAAAGACATTGAAGCAAAGAACTGATTAAAATGGAAAGAGAATGACAAGTTGGAAACAAAATACTGAATATTCATATCTTTTTTTTTTTTTTTTTTGGTTTTTGGGCCACACCCAGTGATGCTCAGGGGTTACTCCTGGCTATGCGCTCAGAAGTCGCCCCTGGCCTGGGGGACCATATGGGGCACGGGGGATCAAACCGCGGTCCGTCCAAGGCTAGCGCGGTAAGGCAGGCACCTTACCTCCAGCGCCACCGCCCGGCCCCTAATCATATCATTTTTAAGCTGTTGAAGTAAGGCTGAAATTTATTTCAAGTTAACTAACTTCAAATTAAAATACTTCATATTTAGCCTGTTATTTATCAATTAACTTAATCACAGCATAATCACTGATCTAAAAGTGTCAGAATTTTAACAAGTTTCTACTTACTGCCTTTGAACATTTTTTTTCAATATTTTGAATGTACTGAACTAACAAGTTCAAAAAAATTAAGAATTTCCAAGAGTTCAAAATATTTCTACATTTTGAAGGAATTTCACTTTCCAAAGCTGCCAGCATCTAAGTCAGTTTCAAGCAATTGAAATGTTAATGATTGTAAGTCTCAGACCAACTGAATTTAGCATACAATCCATCAAGACAAAATTTCAATTTACCTGTCTGAAGCTCAACTTAAGAGTCAAAAAAAGTACAATATCATGAGTGCATGAGTTTGAAAATTCGCTGTTTTTTGGCAAAAAAAAAAAAAAAATGGAATCGCAGGAATAATCTTTATAGCACGTCAGAAAACACCAATTTAGAACCGAAGCATGTGTGATGATATGCAGTACTAATCCAGGTTTTGTCTTAAAGCTTTGTCAAAGGCTACTCCAGTATCAACACTTAGAAATGGAAATTCATGACTGACATGCATGCACAGCATCAGATCTCCAAGACAGGGTCTAATAATGGTTTAACAAGCTCTCCTGGTGATTCTTTTGTGCTTTTGGTGATTCTTAAGTGCTAGAACTTCCAGTTTAATCATCCTTTTTTTGTTGAGTTCTAGGATTGCTATTCAGTTCTTTCTCAACAGCTCTGTGGCCATCTCACCTGGGAGCTTGTTGGAAATACAAAAACTCCCTTACAAACTCTACAGACTCAGAGGATGTGTTTTAGCTGGAAATTGGATTTGCTTTTCTGGACACTGCTGCCAGCTTCTGCCCCTCACCTGCCTGATTTCTCAAGGCATAATTAGACTGTTCTGGTTTCTTTTTACTCTCTTTCCTTGCCAAACCCCAGTAACTTGCTTTAGATTAGTGGAGAAGGTAAGAAAGGAATTGCTTTGTCTAAGCTAATAAACTTTAGTGGATAGTCTCTAATAAAAGTCAGAGAAATAACAGGGAGAGAGGAGGCATGGATCAAGGGGATTCAGGTATATTCATGGTATTAAGGTAGGAAGGACAGAACTAACTATCCAAAACCACAGAGTCAAATAACACTGAAATCATGAGACCCAAAGTTTAAGAACCAAATTTAAAGCAGTGCCTGTCAAGATGGCAGGCTGGGAGCATTGATGGAGGAGGGAACTTGATACTGGAACAAGTTATGTCTAAAACTCAACTATGAACTTTATAAAGCATGGTTTTAATTTAAAAAAGAAAAAGCCAATACATCACTGGTTGCTATAGCCAGAATTAAAATTTCTCTGGAAGTGCCTTTATTTTTAGTCAACAAATACATGTCTAATGGGAGAATTATAGGTAAAAATTAGTCAAAATTAAAGTTGGTGAGAGCTGCCATTTTAAACATGCTGCTGATAATACAAGACGAAGGCTGTGCTGTTGCTTTCAAACTTTAAATTTTTTTTTTATGTTTAATGAGAATTCATTTTAGCCGATAATTCTCTTTCTAATGGACTCTAATCATTTCCTTTAATCTCCAAGTTTTCCCAACTACAATAACCCTACTCTAGTCGGTGATTCCACACCTTGTGGGGGTAGGCTGGAACCCTTTAGTAGTATGTTCACGTGCAATTTGTGGGGCCATTCCTCTTTGTTCACTTAAAGTAGGAATGTTTTAGGGGCTGATTTTTTTTTTTTTTGAAAAGGGTCAAATAAATTCTGGTACATCTGCAACCACTGAGTCAAAATGATTTAGGTCACAAACATTATAATAGTGCCAAGAATTCAAAAAAAAATTCACGTACAGTGAGTATTCACATGGGGGGGAGGGTGCATGTATTTGAAAAATTTATATATACCAGCATTTTTCAGCATTCTAATAAGTCTATTCAATACTACAGCAGGTAGGGCACTTGGTTCAATCTCCAGTATCTCAAATAGGTGTCCTGAGCACCACCACCAGGAATAATTCTTAGGTGCAAAGCCTAAAGTAACCCAAGTACTGCCTGGTGTGATCCCCTCAAAAAAGTCCTGAATGTGCACACTATTTTTTTTGTTTGTTTGTTTTTGGGCCACACTCGGCGGTGCTCAGGGGTTACTCCTGGCTATTTGTTGAGAAATAGCTCCTGGCAGGCATGGGGGACCATATGGGACGCCGGGTTGGGTCGGCTGCTTGCAAGGCAAACACTGCTGTGCTATCTCTGCGGCCCTGAATGTGCACACTCTTGCCATTTCCATCCACTTACCCTACTGCCAAATCTGTAAATGCAGGTTTCCAAATTCCATTTTTATAGCATGGGAATGTCAGTGATGAAATATAACCCTTCAAAACAAGTTTTACAGGCAATTTTATACATATATACAACTTCTTCAATTGATAACTCCTCTAGAGTTATTTGAATGACATTTTCCATGAAGTCTGCACACATAATTCAATGATGCCTGCTGCTGATATAAAACACTAGTACCAATATATTTTATTTTTGACTAATACATGATACATAAAAGTTTTGATTCAAAACACATCCAATGAAATTGCAAAATTAACAGCTATTTTACCGGTTGAACTTTGAAAAAGCTCTTGAACTGTGTTGGCAATTCTTTCTCTCCTTAACATGAAAACACAAATTGAAGTGATATTTGTTAAGTATCACTTCAATATTTACTTAACACAGAAATGCACTAAAAAACACAAATGGCCTTTTGGGTTTGTATTATCATTTATTTTCACTTAAAACAGTGAAGTATAAAAACCTAACTGTGCACTTTTTCAACTTAACTTTGATTCCTTTACTTATTTTGGGCGGATTTTCATATATATATATATATATATATATATATATATATATATATGGAAACAATATATATATTGTTTTGTTTTGGGCCACACCTTCTGATTCCTTGGGGTTACTCCTTCCTCTGAACTCAGAAATTACTCCTGACAGGTTTGGGGACCATATGGGATGCTCGGGATCGAACCAGGGTCAGCCGTGTGCACTGCAAATGTCCTATCTGCTGTGCTATCGCTCCCATCCCTAGATTTCCATATTTTGACTAAAACTTTTTAAGTAAAAAAAAAAAAAAAAAAACTAAATAAAATTGTTTACTATGTAGTGACCCAATAAGCCTAAAATTAAAACTAGCACATTTTTACTAGATAATAAACTATTTTTGTCTGCTATAAAAACAATGTTAACATATTAAAGAAAATTTTAAATTTATAACTATCCTCAATCTTTGTGTGCTTTTCATCTTTATACACAATAGTTTTTAATCGTGTATTTACAAAATTTAGAGAAAATGACTTTAAATCTGAATATAAAAGATTATATAGATTCTTCCTAAAGGAAATTACGAATGTACTCCATAATCTCCAACTGCTGAAAACCTGTTACATTAACATCCAACTGCCTTTCTTGCTTTCCACTTGGACACACAAACCAAGGAGGACCATGTCAATCTCAATTCCTCTCTCCAATGGAATCTATAGGTATTAAAGGTTGTAACCTAAGTTGCAAATCTAGTTGTAACCTTAGTTGTTTAGCACATTGGCATTTAGTGATATTTCTACAATTTTAAAATTGCCTTTTTATTACACTCAAACTAGCAGCCTATTATTTTAGTTCTTTAAACTTATTGCTCTCTTTTCTTGAGTTTGTTTTTTAGACAAGGTAATTTTGGAAAATGACAAAAGACAATCCGAATAATCATAAAACAGCCACCAAAGGGAAAATAGTAGAGGTATTTGGGCTCTTGTACTGAAAAAAGCAGACTGGGTTCATGACTAAGAGATCTTGGCCATTTTGTGCCCCCTACAATCATCTTATTCTAGTGTAAACTGTAAAATAAATATTTGCTCTTTGGGCATATTGTAGCAAGTCAAGCAAAGATTTCAAAATCCTTCAAGATTTTAGCATTTATGATCTTAATATTTAGCAATATGGATACACTTTATTATTATCTATACTACCAAAACGTCTCTGTATATTTCTGGTTTCAAGTTACAAAGTCCACCTTTTCAATTTCCCAAGAATAGGTTAGGTCTTGATGAGTTTGCGAACTGGTTTCATTTAGTGACACACTGACATCTAGTGGAGATTTATGGTGTGCTTTGGACACCATACACACAAAAAGGCTCTAGAGCTCTAATTGAGACAGAAAAGAGCAAATAATAAATCTATTGGTCTTTATGCAAAGTAGCAAGCAATAAAGGATGTTTTGCATGAAGATATAAATTGATTAAAAATATGGCTGGATACGGTTTTTGCATTTCATTAAAATCACCCAGGATATTCAATAAAATGGTGGAGGTAGAGAAGAAGAGTTGTAGTATTGTGGTTGTGAAAGGTACCAATACCACAAAGAAAAATTTGGAATTTAAAGGAGCAAGAAAGCTACAAAGGTTCATATGCTCTTTGATTTCCACTATGAATACCTGTGACCCCAGGGGAGAAGGAGAGAAGGTGGGGAGGGAGGTAAGGGGAAGATCAGAGCTTTAATTATCCAGGTTTTTCCATTACATTCTTCAAATGAACTTTTGTACCTTTTTGTGGTTCAAAATTAATAAATCCAGAGAGAAATATGCTTGAAGCTTAAACCTTTTTCTCCCCATTATTATCATTCAATGTTAATCAAAAAAACTTCTCAATAAATATCCCATGTTTACTTTGGAATTAAGATATAAAATCTTTCTACTAGACCGAGTTTTTTTTTATTCCTTTATAACTATAAGAAATAAGTGCAATGTGAAGCTGGGGAAGTCAATTTGACACCTGCATACTTGAATATTTTTATAATTGTTCTTTCTTGGGCCACACCTGGTGATGCTTAGAATTTAGTCCTGGCTCTATCTCAGGGATGACTTCTGACTTCTGTAGTTGCTTGGGAGACCATATAGAATGCAGAGTATTTAACCAGAGTCAGTTTCATACAAGGCAAGCACCATAGCCAATGAGTTATCTCACTTGCCTCTCTTACATATGCATTAATAATGGACACAACTATCCGGTAGAAAATCATCACAATCACATAAAAACAGGTCTGAGATGGTATCTCTTTGTCATCTTTTCCATGTGTCTATTGGATATATGTCTTTTTCCCTTCAGCAAAGTGCTTGTTGATTTCCTTTCTGTATTTTAATAGGGTTTTGGGATATTTTGGAGGGTTTTTTTGTTGTTGATTATCTTTGTGAATTTTCTATATATTTTGTTTATTAAACTTTATCTGATATATTGGGTGGGAATATTTTCTCCCATTCGTTTTTTGTCTCCTCCCCCTCTTTTGCCATGTACTAACTCTAATTTGATGTAGTCCCATTTGTTTAGCTTTGTTTTGAGAATTATATACATTTGTGGAATACCACTAAAACAACCCCTTTAGGGAATGTGCCACAAGATTATATTTTTCAAATTTATTTCTGATGAGAATTTGTCAATTTTATCATATAAATCTACTGGATCAACAAAATGTAATTAACTAATAAATTAGTTGGAAAATTCGAAAACCACAAGATTAAATTTTTATTTTGTTTTGTGCTTCTGCTGCTGGTCTGGCAAGCCATTCTACCACTCATTTTCAGGAAAAGAAAAAAAAAGAAAAGGAAAAAGAAACTTACTTTTGTTCTAGGGAAATTAGATATGAAAAAATAAAGAATTAGGATTTATTTTCCTCACAAAAATGTATGAATTTGTTCCAACACCTCTAGTGGGGTTCTAAATTAACTTATTCATGCTTTTATTTATACCTGGAATTACATGACTGGTCTGAAATGATCAGAACCAACCACCTCTTAGTATAAAATCCTAGAACTTCACGAAAGCTATAAGCCTTAATTATAACCATATGTGCTTAATATACACATTATTCACTGGTGGTAGCATCAAATTCAAAAGAATAAAGTCATGTTTTTTGGGGGGTAATATTACACTTTTAACTTTTCAGAGGCCAGCCAGTAAACAAATACCACCCCCTAAAAAGTGACATTACTTATTAACACAAGCAGAAGCAATGTTCTGAAAGCATAGCTTCATGTTGCACTCAAACATATCATTAAAAAAGTTCTTCCACTGCAAATATTTTGCCACCAATTTCCCTCACCACTACATTTAGTGTGGCATTGCTTTGTTCAATTATGTAATTGAGAAAATTCAGACCCAGAGAAAGAGAAAAAAAAAATCACGTTAACAAAACGAGAAGGCAGATAGGAAATTTTTATAGGCAAGCGGTCAAATAACTTCTTTGACTCAGTTCAGAATCCTAAAAATCCAGCTATCGACTGAAATATGAATTACTGCAATCACTGACAAGAAAACTATTGTTCTCACTGATCCTACATTACTCTAAGTAACAATACAACAAAAAATTAAGCTAATATTAATTCCCTTAAAGACAAAGTGTTGGGGCTGGAGAGACATTATGGAGGTATGGCGTTTGCCTTGCATGCAGAAGGACGGTGGTTTGAATTCTGGCATCCCATATGGTCCCCAGAGCCTGCCAGGAGCTATTTCTGAGCATAGACCCAGGAGTTACCCCTGAGCGCTGCTGGGTATAACCCAAAAATACCCAACAACAAAAAAAAATAATAAAGACAAAGTGTTCAAATGTCACAGTGTAAGCTCTCATAATCATTTTTCGTTTGTGTCCAGTATGCAGATGTATTTGGAAAATGGAGCTTTTAAAGATTTCTGGGCAGGACTCTTGACTTTAGAGTTAAGGTTCACTATGCCTTCTGTGAAAAAGAAGCAACCCCCAGTGTTGTTCACAGAAGACACACTGTATTTTATGTGATGAATGTTTCTATAATACTCTTGGTTTCCTTAACCCAAGTACTTACCATGTAAACAAGAACTGAGTCTTCCAGATATGAACAAATTTGTGGATAATAAACCAGAGGAAACTCAAGTATCAGACTATGAATACACTTTATGAAACATTTCTATAGGAAGTATCTGTGTACAACATATTTAATAAAAGAAAAGGAATCTACAAAAACAAATTCTATTTTCAATACTATTTCCTACCATCAGAATCCACCAGCTTTGGAAATCTTGGCTTTCCTGGAAACACACAAAAGACAAGTCTTATTTACAGAATTTAAGGAAACTTTATTTATCTGATTTTCTTCCAGCATTATTTGAGCAGGCAATACAGTATTTTTAACCCAAGCTCAAAGGAGTAAGCTTTCCCCCAAAGATAAAAAGGGAGACGTCTTCTTTGAAGCTGAGTCCACTCCTCTAAAGCAATCATCATTCTCCTGCAACCCACAATCACATGCAGAATGAAGGTGCTTTTGCTTTTCTCTTCATACATCTTCATGGGGTTCTCTTCTCTTCTTGGGGGTGTTTGGTTTCCTATTTAACAAACTGTGTACCCAAAATGACAACCACAAAGTTACAAGATTCCTACATTGAAAATACAGAAAAAGAAAAATAATTTTCTAGTTAATCACAAAAAAGAGTATCAAAGTTGCAAGTCAGTAACAACACAAAACTACAAAAAATTTTAAGTAACAATGGCTATAGAGATGCTATTTAATACAATCTTCCAAGCAGGTCTTAAAAACAAAAATGCTATTTTAGCAAGGTAACTGCAAAGAACTACTTGTCACGGAGATAAACAAAAGTAGACAAGAACTAACTTATGCTTAGAAAACTCTTGGCTCCTTTAAATACATGTTGAAAAGCCTCCATTTTGATTTCAGAATCAACATTAAACCCCAAGTTTTCTGCCCATGTTTAAATGTGGCCAAAACTTGTTAATCTTACTAGAAACATCACTATAATGAAAATACAAACAAGCAGTACCATATGCCAGAACGATGTATAGCGCTTATCTAGTTGCTATGTATTTGCCTGTGCCTGCAATGCGGTTTTATGAAGGTCTTTACATATGGTTAATATGTGAGCTAAAATACATCCAAATATTCAAATCTAGCAAAAAAAAAAAAAAAAAAGTAGAAAGTTGCCCACTCATCACTGAATTATTCTGGACTGAACAGAAGGCTCAGTTTCAGCATTGCCAAATGCTCTTAGGCATAGAAGCAATGTACCATCTGTCTTGAAGTACCAAGTATATCAAATCAGAATTAAAATACTGGTGAGCCTACCAAAGTAGCCTAAGCAATCCATTTTCTGATGCTTGAAATTTAACATGGTCAGCAACTAGGTAACACAATCCCATTTTGAAGCTGGTAGTAAAAGAAATTATTAAAAAGTCAAGAGCACCAAAGAATTGTAGACCCTGTAGACCCATGAGCAGAAAGTCTTGAATAAGACTCAAGAGAATTAAGAAGTGTTGTCATTGAGTCACTATTGCTACATCTCTGAGAAAATATTTTCAAGTGATAGATAGAACTGCTGCCATTGGCAAGAATGGCTGAGATTTCACGACAAAACAAGCACATCTGAAACTGCTAGTGTAAGAGATATTTCAACATGGGCGCACTGATGTCATGAGAGAAAATGAGGCATGTAGGAAGCCTGGATTTCACTCCACAAATGACAACCATTAAAGTCTTACGAGTAAGGTGTGTCCTGACAGTTTTCTCTGAGATGATATTAGAGTAGTGTGTAAGTAGACTGGACTTATTAAACAGACCAGAAGGTAATTTAAAGGTTCTCATAAAGGACAAGCAAGGAACAGAGTAAGACCAGGACTAGAAAAGAACAAATTCCAAACATGAAATCATCCAGAAATTAAAAAGACATAAACAGTCAAAATTCTAAAAAGGAATTATCCGGATTCAAGTATCTCTTTACTGCTGACTGTAAGGTAATTTAAGTAGTTGCACTTTAGTGTGTCATAATGGCAGCAAAGATACTAATTCACAATCCAATCAGGAAAAACTTTTGTTATTTATCAGGAAAAAATTTGACATGTGATTATTAAACTCTTGACTCAAGTGAAATTATATAGTTGAGTCAATGAGTTGACATCCATTTTCACAAAAATAAGCCAAAGGAATTGAGTACCAACCTTATACATAAGTTTAAGCCTTGGGAAGTTGCAAGTTAAGATAACAGAAGGGAAAGAGAAGCCCCACAGAAGATGTGACTTAAACCTTATATACTTGAGTATAAGCCGACCCCCCTAATTTTACCCTAAAAACTGGGAAAATTTAGTGACTCGAGTATAAGCTGAGGTGGAAAATGCAGCAGCCACTGGTAAATTTCAAAAATAAAAATATATGCCCAAAATAAATACAATAATTGAGGAATTATTGAGTAGGTTAAATGTTTTTAATATTTACTGCTAAAGAAAAACTGTAACTAGCAACTGTAACTTTAAAATTTTAAAGTGCAGAAAACTGTAGCTTAACAGGAAATCAAGCTAAATCACAAAGGTTAAAATCCTTCAAAACTGGATTCCTCCTCACCCTCATTTGTATATCCAAAGAGAGCTTCAGCTATATTTGATAAGAGGGAATAAGCATAGACATGGTCATCACTGAGTTCCAGATATCATCATTATTGCTGTTGGTCTCATACAAAGCACAGAATATTGTGGGTTAAATAGTTCAGTGGCATACAGTTCAGTTCAGCTACCTACCTCTTCTGCTCAGTCCCCTCCAGCAGACGGAGGAAATTAATGGAGACTACATGCATTTAATTTAGTGTAGCACACCGAATCAAGTGATCTGTATGACCCGAGTATAAGCTGAGTTTGGGTTTTTGGTCACAAATTTTGTGCAGGATAAACTCGGCTTATACTAAAGTATACACGGTAATTTTTGCATGAGGTTTTTTTGGGGAGA
>PVKC010002073.1:0-13609 GCA_004027635.1 Crocidura indochinensis | reverse complement strand
TTTTCTAAAATTATCAGAATGCACCATAAATTTGACAAGTCAACCTCCTTTAGCATCAACCACCTAGAATGCAGTGTTCTAGAATAGCTCTCTTCCTGACAAGACTACACATCCCGTGGGAAATAAAACTATTTTGTTTCAGAATTTAAAATTTTCAAGAACTGGACTGGAGCCAGAGTATACAGTGAGTCGGGTGTTTGCCTTGCACACACTGATCTGATTCAATCCCCAGCAGCCCATTTGTTTCCGAGCCCACGAGAATAGTTTGTGAGCTAAGAACCCGAAGTCAGCCCTAGCACAGACATGGTAGCTCAAAACCCTAGACTGAAAAACAACTTTTAAGAAACAATTAAATTCTCCCAGTTAAATCTAAGAGTCTTGAGTAGATTCATCAACATATTGGTGAAATTACTAAACACACTTAATTTTAAAAAAGCTATTCCGGATGTTATGGGAATTTTAATTACTTGCTCATCATAGAACTGAAGACCTAAAGAGATAATTCATTTAAATATTCCTTCATTATTTTCCTCAACTATAAACTCCTCTCCTGAGCACAGAAAAATAGCAAAGCTATGCACCTTCTATTGCCACTTGTCCTTTGAAGCAGTGTGACTATTACCTATTCCAGAGAAGAAAAGCAGTTAGAACATCCCATCACATTTTCTCAGACTGCCCCATTGTTTCCTGCCTGTTTTTCTGTTTACTGTGCAAATGTTTGAGTTCCCAGTAAAGTACAACCATTTAATTCACTTGGCATGCTAGATATTATCCACAATTGCCTACTGAGGATTTCAAATGGGGAATACAAGAGTAACATACATTTCCCCAGAGTTCCTAGTCAGTCAGTAGACAAGTGCAGCAAAGAACTTTGAAAACACCCTCCAAAAAATGGTGTAGCAGATGATATTCTCTAAGCTGTTCTCTATGTTGTAACATTATCCAGTTCCCTCTGTACTTAATCTTTGACAGCAACAAACAAATAAGAACAGTACACATTTTTCCATTTTTAAAAAAACATCAACTTCAACTACCTCCCATTTCTCTACTACAAAATTTTAGTAATAATTCATTGTTGTACCTAATCCAATAGCTTTTGGCCTCACATTGCCCCCAAGGCCTTTTAATTAGGCACCACTGCTGCTAGTCATCATTCGCTAACTAAAATGATCAGTTTTTATCTTTGCATTGGTTTGAATTTATATAATTGGCCATGAGATATTTTTCTTTTTCTTTTCTACTTCTCTGACAACTTCCTGGATTCCTTTGCTAATTCCTCCTCATCCCAGCTGCATTAAAAAAAATAATAAATTTTTTTTGAGTTTTTGGGTTAGGTTATTTGTGCCGTCTCTGTAGCCCCCTCCAAGGCTTCAATGTTAGAGATGCCCACTACATTCTTTTATCTAGGCAGCATTCATGTTTTGGATAATCTCATACAATTAAGCATACCCAATTGCAGTTGGTTGGCCCAGAAACAACTCCTAAATTTAAGATTTGCATACACAGCACTGGTTATTTAAGAGACAGAACAAACCTAAATGACAAGAAACTAAGTTTTTATTTCATCTTTCTCCAACTGTTCCACCACTAAATATTTCATGTTGGTTACAACTCTAGTTTTCTAGGTTGCTCAAGTGTCGAAATTTTTTTGATTTCATATATCCATCAGCAAGTCCTTTTAACTGAAAACTTCTAATGCCATGAAGGTTTCAGTCACCCATATTTCTTACCTATTACTTTGCTTCCTGATCTACTCCCGATGTACCCTAACTTACTTAAAAATACTTTCACCGGGGCCCGGGAGATAGCATGGAGGTAAGGCGTTTGCCTTTCATGCAAAAGGTCATCGGTTCGAATCCCGGTGCCCCATATGGTCCCCCGTGCCTGCCAGGAGCAATTTCTGAGCATGGAGCCAGGAGTAACCCCTGAGCACTGCCGGGTGTGACCCAAAAAACAAAAAACAAACAAACAAAAAAATACTTTCACCAGCAATAAAAAATTGAACAAATTTAAGTCAGAAGTTACTGCTCTTCGTACAAAAAAAATCTCCCAGAAGCATCATCTTATTTAAGGTACCATTCAAACCCCTTACAATAGCCTATTTGATCTATATAATGATCTCATTCTTAGTCTTCTACTTGTTCACTATGATCTAACTTTCCTGGACCCTTGTTTGTTCCATGTTTCTTGCATGTACTTACTAGACCTTTCCCTAGACTATTGCTCCTGCCTCGACTATCCCACATGAAAAATTCTCTCTCATATCTGCAGCTTTTCTAGCATGTATTTTCTCTAATTTTTTTTTTGCTGCGTGCAAGGCAAACATCCTACTGTTGTGCTATCTCTCCAGTCCTGTCTACAATTTTAGCTTATGATTTTCCTCTTTTCTCTCCTTGCTCTAGAAAACCAGTGCAATATAGATATGAATTTTCATGACCTAATTCACTGTTCAGTATCTACAACAGTATCTGTGAGTTCACAACTAGTAACTTATTCACAGTGTGAAATGAATGAAAGGCATGATTTCTAAGGGATGTCAACAAAATGCAAAAATCATTTTAAAATATTAAGGAAAGTCTCACATGACCTTTATCATTTGAGAGATAAGAGGTCAAGGAGGGTAGCAGAAGGCCAAGTGAGATATCAGGTAAGGGGCTTCAACGATATATTTACATAGAACCTATTCTCTTATTTCCTCTTTTCCCTCATAATTATTTTTTTTCTTTGCTTTGAAGATGTAAATATGAAATGTTCAAGAAATGCCTTGTCATAAATACTCCAGTCTCAATCACTTGGGTATTTTGAACATTTCTTGCATACCTGGTCCAAGAATAATATTTCTCATGACTCCAGCATCTCAGATATTTCTGCAGATTTTCTCTTTCCCAAACCCTCAGTCTGAGGTGGACTTGGGAGCAATAAGCAGTAAACATACTTGGGCAAGTTCAGCTCACTCAGATATTCAGGTTCCAGGGTATACTATACCAATTCATCTATCAAAATGTTTTTTCGGCCACACCCAGTGACACTCGGGGGTTACTCCTGGCTTTGGGGATCATATGGGACGCCAGGGGGATCGAACCGCAGTCCATCCTAGGTTAGTGCCAGCAAGGCAGATGCCTTACTGCTTGCGCCACCGCTCTGGTCCCCATTTATCGACATTTCTAAAGACCATCACATTGTTTTGGGGCCACACCTTAGTCTGCACTCAAGAATTATTCTGGGAGATCATACGGGATGCTTCAGATTGAGCCATGTGAAATGTATGCAAGGCAAGTGTCCTTATCTATCTCTCCAATCCCACCATCACATTTTTGAGTAATATTTTTAAAATTATTATCTCCAATCTATTTGTCTTTTTTATTTATTTTCCACTTTTATTGTATAATAATTGACATGCATCACTGTGTAAGTTCAAAGTATAAGTATGATGACTTGATTTACAAATCTTATGATTACCACAATAGTTTCTTCATATACATACAATAAAAGATTTCTTTTAATTATTCTTAGGATTTAATCCAGTTTTATTACACACCATATAGCAATATTAGTTTAGTCAGGTGTGTGTGTGTGTGTGTGTGTGTGTGTGTGTGTGTGTGTGTGTGTGCGTGTGTGTGTGTGTATGTGTTTTAAGAGTAAAGAAAATGGGGAAAAAGTAACCACAACTGAATAGTAACTGAAAACTACAAATTTTGCAAGTTAGAAAGAGTTCGTGTAGGTAGGAACTTTCAATACTAATTCTCAGTATTTTAACAAGTAGTTAGTAGATTTTACAAATGTCCTTTGCTGTCTTGCAATACATACTTCAAATTAACAGGTAAAGAAAGACACAGCACCTACCAGGTATAAAGTACTGAATCATAAAGATGGAAAATTAAGACTTTAAGACTCATGACTAATGGATATTTGTTCAATCAGCAAACACGCATATTGTCAGGTACTAGATCAGAGTAACAAGTATAGATTTCATTCCCAAAAACAGTATCTAAAAGTACACACAAGGAGTTAAACAGAGTATTATAAAATACTCAAATGTAAATTACAGGTACTGAATAGTAAGATAAGTTTGAGAAATAAGGTATAGTTATTTTAAAAGATTCAAATAACATAAAATTTGCTTTATATGCTATAGAATAGATAAAACTCACTGTATTTTAACACTATTATCAACACCAAATCAGCAGGGACATCTGTTCAATTTCTCAAAGGAAATAAATACACATTAGTAATTACGTGCTCTGTTTTGCTAATGGGGGGGTAAAAATCTATCTGGACAGAAAAATAAATATTTAAGGATGTGACAATGTATTCATCTCTTTATACACAGTGCTTGAAATAATGTTCTAATTAAAGCACTTAAAATCTGTAAAGTAAATTTGCAAAAGACATCAGTTAAAAGGTTATAAAGCTTAACAAGCCTCCAAGAAAGAAAGGGAAGGAGGAAAGGACCTATATAAAGGGCACATGGAAATAACATTTATGCTCAAATTCCTTTTATTTCTAATGTTTGTGCAGATTACTCAGAGAAAACTCAAAGACTAATAAAAGTATAATAAAGAAGTAAAATGGAAAAGCTTCACCAAAGGAAAAGACAAGATAAATTTGTGGAACTAGATGACTTGGAGAGAGAGTAATTTAATAGTCCGTTGAAAGACTTGCATGAATCTCACACTTTTAACAATTTAACATATAGATAGAGGATTTAAAATGATTTTAAGGAGACAGTGCAATAGCACCACGGGTAGGCACTTGCCTTGAAGGTGGCCAACCCAGGTTCGATCCCCAGCATCCCATAGGGTCCCCTCCGCCTTCCAGGAGTGAATCCTGAGTGCAGAGCTAGGCATAACCCCTTGAGCACCACCAACTGTGGCCCAAAACAAAATTAAACAAACAACAATCAAATAAAAGATTTTGTTACTCTAATTCTACTTCATTAGCAATACCCTAGAGTTGTTGAACAACTCTTTTTGACATTCCACAGTTCTGTTTATATCTGAACATATCCAGGCTTGTGCAAAACAGCATATGGACTAATTACATTCAAAACGCTTTCTCACACTTAATACTATTAAAGGATGTTTACACAGCCTTATGACTCAGAAGAGGTAATCCAGTATCTTTTACTCTACCAATTCTTAATGTTTGGTATTACTGCTAGATAACTGGCACTTAATCATCACCTTGGCTTTTTTAGTTCATGAGCTACCAAATGAGTAAAAGAGAGGTAGGTAGCACACTAAAACAAGATAAAATGTTGAAATCTGGGGCTGGAGAGATAGCATGAAGTTAAGGCGTTTGCCTTTCATGCAGAATTTCATTGGTTCAAATCCCGAAATCCCATATGGTCCCCGGAGCCTGCCAAGAGTGATTTCTGAGCCTGGAGCTAAGAATAACCCCTGAGCTGCCGGGTATGACCCAAAAACCAAAAAAAAAAAAAAAAATTGAAATCTAGTCTTCCAGAATTTGAGTTTAACATAGAAAAAATGGGAAAATGAGGTTCAGACGAACAATATAAGAGGAACTCTTTTTCTAATTAACAAGGTACATTGTTGGACAAACTCATAAATTGAACAAATTCTAAAACTATTCCCTATAAAACATTCAAATGAGTTTTTGAAGAACTAAGTCTAATTGGTGACGACGAAAGACTGAGGGGACCTGTCAGTTTGTGTTTCTCTTCTCTTCTGTCTCCTGAAGCACTCCTGAGAGGGCCAAGAAAGGTCCAGCAAAAACTGTCTCCTAGAGGCTCCAGAAGAGCCGCTGGCTCCACTTTGCGACTATGTACTCTTTCTACGTAATGACCCCCACCATAGCGCGCAGAAAAAAAAAATCACACTACAAGAGTGACAATAGGGAAACCTTGAAGGCAAACACTATGCACAAAGAACGAAAATGATAGCTGTGATGACCCAAAAAATACCAACCATCTGATTTATCTCTCAGATAGGTTTAGAATAGAAATATGGAGGATCCTCATGGAAATCAAAGAAAGCATAGCTCTAGCTAAATAGAACACATAGAAATAAAAAAAAAAAAAACTGCATACTGAAATAACAGATCTGAGAAGCATAGTAGCTGAACTGAAAACCTCAATGGAAAGCCTCTCAAACAGGAGCTCCCAAACAACAGCAGAGGACAGAACAGTGAACTGGAAATGAAATGCAGACCAACTCCATACAGCAGAAGAGACTGGAAAAAACCTTAAGGCAAACAATCAGACAATGAAAAAAGTACTCAAGGAATGTGAGCAGATGAAAATAAAAGTCTTTGATAAACTCAACAGAAACAACATAAGAATCACTGGAATCCCAGGAAAGATATCCCCAGGAAGAATCAACAGTCAAAGACATCACAGAGAAACTCCCAGAGCTAAAGACTGCATGCAATCAAATCCTGCATGCCCAAAGAATACCAGCTAGAAGAGACCCAAAGTAAAACATCCCAAGACACATTCTTGTTACACTGACAAATCTCACAGATATAGAATATTGAAAGCAGCGAGATCAAAAAGAGAAATTACATTCAAAGTATCCTTAAGATTTACAGCAGACATGTCACAAGAAACTCTCAAGGCCAGAAGGCAGTGGTGGGAGATTGTGACAAGTCTGAATGAAATGGATGCTTCACCTAGAATACTGCACCTAGCCTAACTCACATTCATGTTTGAAGGAAGGATACATAGTTTCATAGCTAAGCAACATCTCAGAAACTTTACAGATGCAAAACCAACCTTAAAGGAAAAACTGAAAGATCTACTTTAAGACAAGACAGACCAAATGACACACCCAACTTATACACAAGATGACATTCAAGGCTTTCCTCTCTCACCATTCCTTTTCAACATAGTACTGGAAGTGCTTGCTATAGCGATTAAGCAAGAAAAAGATATCAAGGGAATCCAGATAGGAAAGGAAGATGTCAAGCTCTCCCTGTTTGCAGATGACATGATACGATACTTAGAAGACCCTAAAGACTCTACCAAAAAAGGTACTAGAAACAATAGATTCACATAGCAATGTGGCAGGCTACAAAATAAACTCAAAAATCAATGGCCTTTTTATATATCAATGATAGGAAAGAAATGGACATTAAGAATACAACTCCATTCACATTAGTGTCACACAAACTCAAATATCTTGGAGTCAACTTGACTAAAGATGTGAAGGACCTCTACAAAGAAAACTATAAAACCTTGCTCCAAGAAATAAGAAAGGACACACAGAAATGGAAACACATATCCTGCTCATGGATTGGCAGGATTAACATCATTAAAACGGCAATACCCCAAAGTACTGTACAGATTTAATGTGATCCCTCTAAAGGTACCCATGACATTCTTCAAAGAAGTGAATCAAACACTTATGAAATTAATTTGGAACAATAAACACCCTCAAATAGCTAAAGCAATCCTTGGGAAAAGGAATATGGGAAGCATTACTTCCCCCAACTTTAAGCTATATTACAAAGCTATAGTTATCAAAACAGCATGGTATTGGGATAAAGACAGACCCTCAGATCAGTGAAATAGGCTTGAGTATTCAGAATGTTTCCCAGACATACAATCACCCAATTTTTGACAAAGGAGCAAGAAATCCTAAATGGAGCAAGGAAAGATTCTTCAACAAATGGTGTTGGTACACTTAAAAAAGTGAACTCAGATCCCCAGCTAACATCATGTATGAAGGTAAAATCCAAATGAATTAAAGACCTTGATATCAGACCTGAAACCATAAGGTATTTAGAACAACACGTAGGTAAAACACTACATGACATTCAGACTAAAGGCATCTTCAAGGAGGAACCAGCACTCTCCAAATAAGTGGAAGCAAAGATAAACAGATGGGAATATATTAAGCTGAGAAGCATCTGCACCTCAAAGGAAATAGTGCCCAGGATATAAGAGCCACCCATTGTATGGGTATTCATCCTATACCCATCAGATAAGGGGCTACTATCCAAAATATATAAGGCACTAATGGAACTTTACAAGAAATTAAACATCTAACCCCATCAAAAAATGAGAAGAACACTTTGTCAAAGAAGAAATACAAATGGCCAAAGGGCATAGGAAAATATGTTCCACATCACTAGTCATCAGGGAGATGCAAATCAAAACAACTATAAGGTACTACCTCATGCCACAAAGATCCGTGCACAAAGAATGAGAACAAGCAGTGCTGGCAGGGATGTGGAGAAAGGAATGCCATCTAGTTCAACCTTTATGGAAAGCAATATGAAGATTCCTCAAAAAACTGGAAATTGAGTTCCCATACGATCCAGCTATACCTACCTCTCCTAGAGATATACCCTAGGAACACAAAAATACAATACAAAAATCCCTTCCTCACACCTAAATTCATTGCAGCGCTATTTACTATAGCCAGACTCTGGAAACAACCAAGATGCCCTTCAACAGATGAATGGCTAAAGAAACTGTGGTACATCAGGCTGTGTTCTTCACATGGACTGTATAGAAAGAGGAGGTACAGTAAACGCACCCTATATACACCTCAACCCAGACCCTTGTCTGGACTGTATTGGAAATTGGGGAAAAAAAAAAAAAAAAAAAAAAAAGAAAAAGAAACTGTGGTACATATACACACAATGGAGTATTATGGAGCCATCAGGAGGCATGATGTCATGAAATTTTCCTATAATGGATATACATGTAATCTATTATGCTGAGTGAAATAAGCCAGAGGGAGAGAGATAGACACAGAGCCAGGAGAGTAACCCTGAGCACTGCTGGGTGTGGCCCCAGAGGGGGGTGGCATTGGTGGTGTGGGTGTTGCACTAGTGAAGGGGTTATTCTGTTTATGACTAAAACCCAACTACACTCATGCTTAAAGAAAGATTTTATATAATAAAAATAATTTTAAGTGTAATTATAAATTAAAAAAATGTTACTAACCAGTGAAATATATTTATACCTTCTATTTCCAAAGTATTAAAATAAAACTGCTGTTGAATTATCTTAGCCTCAACAAAGTTTTCTAATGGTTTCATAAAAACCATTGAAGTCTCATATTATGCCCAAATTTTCTCCATAGTTTACAATGTTTACTAAATTTCTATTATTGTGCCGCACTATCACCACAATGTAAGTTAATATCTAACTCAAACAACTGAAAAATCACTTAAATTTGATGCTATAAATGTCTTCGTATTGTTCTAGGAATGTATTGGCAAATTAGTGTACAGCTGATTCTAACTAAATGTCTCCCCTTTTTATTTACTTAATTAGCATTATTACTTAGTCAATTCAAACTGTTAGAATTTTATTCCTGATTATTTAATATTTCCCTATTTCAGATCAGAGTTTTTCAATTGCTTATACACTGACTATTGCTTCCTACAAAATTCTGTCATCAGACTGTAGTTATTGCCACTTAAATGGGGTGTTTTTGTTGTTGTTTTTTTGGGGACACACCTGGTGACACTCAGGACTACTCCTGGCTCTGCGCTCAGAAATCTCTCCTGGGAGACTAAGGGTACCATAGGGGATACCAAGAATTGTACCCAACTCTATCCCATGTCAGCAAAAGCAAGGCAAAAACACCCTATTGCTGTGTTATTGCTCCAGCCCCATATGTTAACTGTTTAAAATAGGGCCAAAGCGGTGGTACATCGTGTTAGGCATATGCCGTGAATGCGCTAGCCTAGGACGGACCACAGTTTGATCCCCCGGCATCTCGTATGGTCCCCCAACCCAGAGGCAATTTCTGAGCGCGTAGCCAGGAGTAACCCCTGTGCATCACTGGTGTGGCCCCCAAACCAAAATAAATAAAAATCATACTTCACATTCCATTGGAAATAAGTCTTCCTTATATTTTGCAAGGTAGCATTTGAGATATTAAAGAATTCATCAAAATTTAAATGTATCCTATAGCTTATGGTCTTCAAAAGTTATCAATCTATCATATCCACTCATATATATACATATATGTAAATGTACATATATATACACACACAAAAATATATTCAATGTTAACTGGGCAGGCTAAAAATAAAAACAGCTTCATGATTTAAAAAAAGACTGGTACTATATAACCACAATGAATAGGCTATGTATTCTGGGGCAAGCTAGCTTCTCTGTGCATCATTTCACCATATCAACCAGGAATGATCAGAATCTCTCCTCTACTAGGATCTTTTTTTAGCAGACGCTAAATCAGGAAAGGCACATCAGTGACTAAACAGTGCCAAGTCATGTACCAGCGCACCACACAGATCCTCTGAGGCCATAGGATCATAATCGGGATACTCTAAACTTGATCAGAACTTACGAGTTCTGCATGGGTGATCAATACTTGAGAAAACTAGAAGAAGTTACTTTAGAACTTTGCTTGTAATAAATAGATCAGGGTTCTAAAATATTGTAATTTACATCTATAGCACTTCCATGGAACAATTAAGACTTTATTTATAGTTTTCAGAGATCAATTACCTATAAAAATCAGAAATAGATAGCAAGGTATTTGTAAAGCCAAATGCAAAGAGAACCTAATAGTAGGAAACAAAATGATAATTGTTATTTTTCAGTCCATTTGAAAATGTAGACTGTTCCCTGAAAGAGAAAGCAGAATAAGCACAAAATGTTTGAGTTTCTTGAGCTTAACAATAGGGAAATTCAACTTGTTCGCTATATGAATAATCTTAAATTCAAAGTCATTAAGAGGTCTTATTCAAGGCCACAAAAGTAGTTTGTAGAAGGGATGTAGCATCTTCTAACATCCTGCTATTCGGTGTGGTGAAAGCTTTTCTAGCACCAAAAAGAAGTTTCACTACTATGACGAAGACGACAATGTTGGGAGTGGAAAAGGACTACTTCCTGCAACTCACCTACACTGAAGTATTCATCGATTCTACATGAAAGTCCTTTAAGAGAATTCCTTTAAGGATTAGGTAGTGCTAAAATAGATAAGGCTCAAATTTGCAACAATTTGAGTCTGGATTCTTCAAAATACTAGCTTTTTGCTTGGTGTTTTTTAACATGGGAAGCTGGTGATGGGGAGTAGAAAATAGATCTAGAGGTGCAGTTTTACCCTTGATTTACGTAAAAACCAGTTTTACACTCATTTGGGGGTGGGGGGAGGAGCCACAACTGACAGTGCTCAGGAGTTATTCCTGGCTCTGTGATCAGAAATTGTTAGGTTCTGGGGACCATATAGGATGCTAAGGATGAACCTGGGCCTGTTGTGTGAAAGGCAAAAAACCCTAGTGGCTGTGCTATCGTTCTGGTCCCTAGTCTCTCATTTTTAAGACCTAGTTGTCAAATAGTAGGAATTCAGTATTTTTTCTTCATGACAGAAGATCTAACCATACAAGCTATATTGTTATCTCAAAGCTTTTTGTTTGTTTGCTTTTATTTTTGTTTTTGGGCCACGCTCCAGGAATCACTCCTGGTGGTGCTCGGGGACCGACCATATGGGATGCTGGGGACTGAATCCGATTGGTCATGTGCAAGACAAATGCTCTACTGGCTGTATTGTTGCACCTACTTTACAAAGCTATTCTTTTATGCTAATAATTCCACTGTGTAAATTTTAAGACGATATTCCATTTCCATGTATAGATCTAGAGAAAATAGCCATCCAACGCTCCACAATCTTGATTACATGACCAAGTCATAATCTCAACAAGAAAGTCTGGAGCACGACATGGAGAAAAAGTGGAGAGAGTATAGAGGGGAGAGGCACATATTTATACTATTTACCAAATCTGAATATTGCAAAGTAATTCGAAAGCTTAGAAAAAGCCTATTAAGAACTACTGAAAAGGGGCCGGGCGGTAGCGCTGGAGGTAAGGTGCCTGCCTTGCCTGCGCTAGCCTAGGATGGACCGCGGTTCAATCCACTGGTTTCCCATATGGTCCCCTAGCCTGCCAGGAACGATATCTGAGTGCATAGCCAGGAGTAACACCTGAGCGTCACTGGGTGTGACCCAAAAACCAAAAAAAAAAAAAAAAAAAAAAAAAAAAAAAAAAAAAAAAAAAAAAAAAAAAAAAAAAAAAAAAAAAAAAAAAAAAAAAAAAACCTACCGAAAAAGTTAGCGAATTAAACATTTAAAATATGGTTGCTTTTTCAATTCTGAAATAACACATCTGCACACCAAGTACAAGTAATAGTGTACCTTCAGGGCAGACAAGAATTTCTATGTTCAATTTTTGCCTCTGGCTATATCTACTAACTACTAAATATCATAAGAATCACATACCATAAAAATTCAAGATCAGAATTAGAAGTAAAAGTGCACCAAGGACACACCAGCTACCAGATAAAAGTTATTAGATCCCATATATATAGTATTTAGGACCACATTCAGCAGGGATCAGGAGTTACTCCTGGCACTGCACTCAGGGTCATTCCCGGCAGTAATCAGGGAACCATATGGGATGCCTGGGATAAAACTTGGGCCAGCTGTGTTTAAGGCAAACACCCTACCCTATAGTTCAGGCCCAAATTATTAGATAATAGTGTCCAATTACAGGATAGAAACCAATTTACAAAGGACAGATTAAAAAAAAAGTAATTCCCGACAAGCATGAATTTTATATTACTTTTAGTTCACTTATCAAAGTAAATCTTTGTGGTTTTGAGACCAAAGGTTTAAAAAAAATCCACTTTTACATTTTTTTTTTTTTTTGGTTTTTGGGTCACACCTGGCAGTGCTCAGGGTTTGCTCCTGGCAGGCACGGGGGACCGATGACCTTTTGCATGAAAGGCAAACGCATTACCTCCATGCTATCTCCCGGGCCCCGACTTTTACATATTTTAAACTAATTATACTATTTCTCTGAGGTTTAAAGGGGAAAACCCTATATTTTTTATGTTTCTATTTAGAATTAATTTATTTGTACTAGTCCTTAGAGTCAATCTTCATATTCATTTTATTTCATCAACAATCATCTCAGACACACTTTCTTTTTTTTTTTTTTTTTTTTTGGTTTTTGGGTCATACCCGGCAGTGCTCAGGGGTTACTCCTGGCTCCATGCTCAGAAATTGCTCCTGGCAGGCACGGGGGACCATATGGGGCAGCGGGATTTGAACTGATGACCTTTTGCATGAAAGGCAACCGCCCCACCTCCATGCTATCTCCCGGGCCCCATCAGACACACTTTCTAACAAGACTGACTTAAAACATTACGACAGGAAACTATGCCTTCAGGAACATGTTTATTGTGTTTGAGATGATACATCAGGTGCTCTCTGAGCTACAAAGGGTAAAGGAAATCCTCTCATTACAAACTGACAAAGGTAAAAGGTAAAACAGTTTTCACAACAGCATGAACCACATACTCAGAAATAGATCTGGGTTTAATACAAATGACATAATTCCTAGTCATCTACGGCTACTTTTATAACTTCATACAGATAATGAATTAGGCTAAAATGCACTATAATATTTGGTAGACTTCAGGACCAGTATCCTTAGTACATCACAAAATACATTTTGATATCCCAAAGAAGCAAGACTTGCAAGTAGGCATTTTAAACATAACTAATCTACAGCTACAAAGTTCTACTCTTGATAGCCATTTACCTTTTGGGGGGACTGCCCAGTCTCCAAAGGATAAACGCAGAGAGTAGAATCAGTATAACATATA
>PVKC010002072.1:0-45786 GCA_004027635.1 Crocidura indochinensis | reverse complement strand
TGCCAGGAGCGACTTCTGAGTGAATAGCCAGGAGTAACCCCTGAGCGTCACCGGGTGTGGCCCAAAAACCAAAAAGAAAAAAAAAAAGAAAAGAAAAATTAAAAAAAATGATGAAATGTCTCTATGTTGACAGTGATAGTTTGGTAGAAAGAAGAAAGGGATGGCATAGAGAAAAAGAAAGAAAAATTATTGATTGATAAATTTGAGAAGCATAAAATGACAGAAAAACTCCAAATTCAAAGGTTAATCTCAGAGAATAGCTCTTCATAGTATCAGAAGGAAAATAGAACTGGCATTCTTGGGGTCTGCGAGGTGGTGCTAGAGGTAAGGTCTCTGCCTTGTAAGTGCTAGCCAAGCAAAGATCACAACCGTGGTTCGATCTACCAGCGTCCCATATGGTCCCCCCAAGCCAGGGACAATATCTGAGCACTTAGCCAGGAGTATCCCCTGAGCATCAAATAGGTGTGGCCCAACCCCCCCCCCCAAAAAAAAGAAGCAGCATACTTGGAGCTGAATGTGTGTGTGTGTGTGTGTGTGTGTGTGTGTGTGTGTGTGTGTGTGTGTGTGTGTGTTGGGAATGATGGCTACAGGCTTTGGCTTTGGGAATTTTCTTCTGTTCATAAGCAAAATTGAAAGCCACCAAAGACAACTATATGAGGAATGTGAAAGGGAATGTTGTAGTGGGGCATACGTTTTAAATATCTATACTAAAAGAGAATAAATGGACAATAGAAATGTTATATTTTGATGGGCATGAATTGAAAATATAGACTCTGTTTTATAAATTTAATGTGAAAAGATTCAGCACGATGACAGAGATTTCTTTGACCAGTTCAACTGTGCAAGCCCAGGAATCAGGAAGTAAAGTGTCAGATGTTCACAGTGTGGTTTTACTAAGAAGTATGATGATGTGAAAGTGGGTTCAGAAACTGAATTGTGTCAGAGATGGAGTGATGGTATTGGAGGACTACGAGAAGAAAACTGGGAAATGGTCCAGGAGCAAACAATAGGTATAGGATGGATGGGTTTTAGAGTTGATAGGGTATGAGAAACTATTAGAAATAGGACAGTGAAATTAGTCTGTTTCTTCTATAGTAAGCAGTTTTATTTCCATCTGTTTTGTTCTTCCTCTTCAAAGACTCTTTGTGTGGTACTATTCGTCTCTCCCTGTTCTTTTTATCCTGCCATGTTAGTCTATGCAAATATTTTTCACAACTGTTCCTTATTTCTCCTGAAATAGTTTGTGATAGATTTTATTATCTTTTAGTGTTGTTCTATAAAACTTTCCAATGATCATAGATACGTTTTATGTTGAAACTATCCAATAAAGTAACTCTCGGCCTTCTATGAATAGGGTAACAAAGAAAATGCAATTTTAAAAAAGAAAACACGATTTACCTAGCTAGAGTTAATTTTAAATTGAATACCTCATGTAGTTAATGCCTATCTATTAGATTACACAATGAGCCTGAGATAATATGATACCACTCGATGAAATACCATTGACATTAAATTCAGTCTTCAGACTATCTTTAATTTTGTCTTACAATGTGTTTTCTTTTGTGCTTGCCTCCTTTCCCCATAATTATTCAATATTTATGCAACTATATACAATCTCAGTGAGAGGAAATAAAGACCTTGGGACAAATACATAAGAACTTGCTCTTACTGATGGAGGGAAGATCAAATTGATTGTGGGGTAAATTAAACATTTAATGCCTGAAACAAATGTATTATGAACAACTTGGTAAATCACAGATTATAATAAAAATAAAATAAAATAAAAAAGAACTTGCCCTTAAGTGAGGCTATGATTGCAGTAAAGAAATGGAAATTATATAAAATTACAAATAAACCACATATTATGATATATAGCAGAGTGGAGAGTGATAAGAGCCTAGACTCAGCAGAGTAAAGCTCAGTATTTAACAAAAATAGATTCAAATATTTACTTCCTTAATCAATACACTACTTTTAAGAATTTCAAAAATGTGTGCATAAAGGACTTCGTTCAGCATTTGCTACTGAAGAACACTAATTCTCTAATGGTAAAAAGTCACGTGTTTATTTCAATAAAGTTTTCTCATGATTTTGTAAAGGAGATATTAAGCTATGTGCTTAAAAGAGTGCCTAAATCCACCTGATATTTATGCAGTGTCTCTTTTCTGTGTATTTTGTGGGCTTTTTTCAGTTCTTTTTAATCATAATGAAATGACACATTTATTCATGTTTGGACTTCAGGTATACATATTTTCAGCACTGTTATCTTTCCTCGTGTCCACATTCCTCCATCAACTTCTACCCCCCTTTTGAGTTTCACCCAACAATCTGCCTCTGTCAGGGGAGCATTTCTTTACATGTTTTTTGCACTATGGTATAAAATATTGTTCAGCTACAGTACATTTTCACATAAAACACTTTACCATTTTTTAGCACTGCCTCCTCCTCCAGATTGAATGGTTTCCACTGATATAATCATTGCTCCCTCTTATTCCCCTCTGGTGTCCAATTTCTTACTAAATACTAGTTCGTTCTCATGCTCTTTTTTTCTATCATCTTTGGGTAGCCATTATTCCACCTTTATATTTCTTTATATACTGCATATGAGATATATCATTCTATGTTGGTCTCCCATTAACTCCATCAATACTCTTCAAATTCCTCTACATAACAGCAAATATCAAGACTTTATATTTTTTTATTGCTTAGTAATATTCTATTATGTATATTTCCAGAATTTCTTTAACTTTTCATATATCCTTGGATATAGGTTGTTTCAAGATGTTGTGGATAGTGCTATGGAAACAGAGGTACAGATACCTTCTACATTTTGGTTTTGGGTCCTTGTGATATATTCCAAGAAGTGGAATTTCTGGGTCAAATAGAACCTCAAATTTTAGATTTTTTTTAATTCCTTTCCCCCCAGAAATGTTGGTTCAGTCAACATTCATATTATCAATGGATTAATCATGTTTTCCCTGAATCTACACCAAAATTGTTTGTTATTCTTTTTGATATCTTCCAGTCTCTGTGGTGTGAGATGTTATATCACTGCTCTTTTTGATTTGCATTTGTTTGATGATTAGTGATGTGAGCACTTTTTCATATACTTTTGGTCATTAGTGTCTCTACTTAGAGGAATATTATTTTCATATCTTCTTTCTATTTTTGTTACAGTTGAATAATTTTTTATAACTTTCAAATCAGTGCTTTTCTATCTTGGATATACTAATCACTAACCAGGGGGTTGATGGATAAATGATTTCTCCTATTCCTCTGCTGTATTTGCATCCCAGAATTTTTTTCCATTTAGGTGCATGTAGTTTTTTATTTTTGCTTCCATTTGCTTTGTCAAATTTGCTTCATCTTTGAAAATTTCTTTATGAATCTACATATTATAGTTTTGCCAGATTTTTCTCAATGTACCATATGGATTCAAGTCTGATATCTCAGTCTCTAATCCATTTGACTTTTGAGAATGGCATTAGTAAGAAATTTGTTTGTTTGGTTTTTGTATGAACTAAGCAGTTTTTTCTAGAACCACTGATTGAAGAGGCATGCCTTGATCCCCTTCATATTTTTGCTCATTTAGTAAAGGTTAACTGAGGGGTTGCCTCAAATGATTCAGCTCCAATACATTGATCTGAATGTTTATCTTTATTTCCATTCCATACTTTTTTGTTTTTTTGTTTTTATTGGTTGGGGGGGGCACCTTGTGATGCTCAGGGATTACTCCTGGCTATGCGCTCAGAATTGCTCCTGGCTTGGGGGCCATCTGGGAAGCCAGGGGATCAAACTGCATTCCATCCTGGGCCAGCAAGGCAAAGGCCCTACCACTATGCCATCACTCCAGCCCTCATTCCATACTGTTTTAACCACCATTTGGTAGTAAAATCTTATGTTGGGGGAAGTGATCCCTCCCATCTTCTTTTTTTCTAGTTTATTTTAAAACTATTTGTGGGTAGTGAGGGAAGGAATAGTTGTTCCATATGAATTTCAGCAGTGTTTGATTTACCGTATTTGTCCACGTATAAGACGACTGGTCATATATGATGAACCCCTAATTGTACAGTTAAAACATAGGCTTAGGCCTATATTCGCTGTATAAGACAGAACGTTCCTGTGCTGCAACTGTATGTACCACAGTGAGTCAATGACAACAAGCAAAGGTTCAAAGGGTATACTGTAATAGACTTCCTCTCTGAATCTGGCCCATTTGAGCAGGCTTTTGACAGTGTAGATTCGGGTACAGAACATTGTCTAATTTGCTTGCATCAAAAGCCTGCTGGGATTGGCCAAGTTAGAGAGGCGGTCCGAGCAGCCTTGCAGTGATTGGTGCAGGATCGAGTTCGAAAATTCGTTTCGTGGCAATATCCAGATGGTTTTCGTTTAGCGGCATAAAGATGTTCTTCAGGATATACACGGCGTATAAGACAACTCCCGATTTTCGGTTGATTTTATTTTTTTGTTTGTTTCAAAAGTTATCTTATATACTAGCAAATATGGTATTTCTTTGAACAATGCTATGGCATCCATATAACTGCATTTCATTTGTTCAATATTTTGGCTATATTGAAATTAATCATCTCAATCCATGAGCAGGTGTTATGTTTCCATTTCTGCATGTCCTTTTTATTTATTGAAGCATTGTTTTTGTAGTTTTATAAGCATAGTATTTTGACTTCTTTAGTCAGACTGACACCGAAGTATTAATTTTCTGAGACAAAGTTGTGGATAGAATTTTAGAATAAACATATATCGCCTATCTTATCATTAAGTGTAGTAAAATCATGGACTTCTATATATTAATTTTATATCCATTCACTTTACAAATCTATTGTTTCTGCAGGTGGCATTTGATCCCTACATTTAGCCTGGCTTTAACTATCCCAATGCCTACTCTTCCTTAGCACAATAATATACTATACATTATTATTACTACATTATCTTTTTCAACATTTACTTGTAAAGAAGTTTTTCAAACAAAGTTGGCAGCCCTTTTCATGATAATAAAAATCCTATAGTCTAGGAATAGAAAGTCCTCTTTCCTGCCAGGATGCCATCAAACTTCTGCTGGAATACTTTGAGTGACAGGATTTGACCACCAACCAAAAAGTAATTTAAATTCATTAGTAGGGCTTTGATCAGTAGAGTGTTTATTCTTCAGCAGAGTCATCAACTACTGATTACATGAAATGAAATATACTGCAATAGAAATGGGATGGGATTATATAGGACTGAGATCACATATTACTCCAAAGATTTCTTTTCCAAGTTGACACATTTAGAAGTCTTCTTTACTTATGGATGAAACTAATATTGTCCACCAGAGGAGTCCTGGTAGAGTTTTAGGAAAGAAAGACTGAAGCAAATTTTCTTCCTCTTATGACATTTCTTTACACATAAAAAATTCCCCCAACTCAAAAGTCTTACCATTTCATATTAAATATGTATTCATAATAAATATTCATTTAATCATGTCATAATTGTAGTTTCTTATCTTTCTTTGGACACAGGTCTTTCCATACAATATGATACATTGGATTCTTTTGAATTATATGCAAATATCTAATCAAACAGATTCTAAAGAACGCTGATTATATTTAAGGGTCTCAAAGAGACACTAATTATGGAAAATAATTTTCTTTCTATTTGTCCAAAGATTAAATACAATATCTAGGTTATGTTCCAGGCTTCTGACCCACAATTTTGCATATAAGTTTTTGATAGAAAAAAATCTTTATGTCCCTGAGAAGTCTTTGCTGACAAAACCAATTTTTCGCATACTTAAATGTTTTTTTTATATTTCTAATTCCTATATTAACAATTGGCATTGATGGGGTCATAACATGAGAAAATAATGTATCAACAATTAAATACAAGGAAATAGACCTCTGAGACTATTGGACAGACTTGGTGTATTCATTATTTTAGAAAAATTTAGAGTTGAGTTTGCTTATTTTGAACTGTTCAAATTTAAGTATGCCATTCTTGACCTACTTACACATGGACAACATTGAAAAATGTTGATAAGTAAATATTTTTATTTACAATAAGAGATAAATCCTCATAGCTTTTAGATAAATAGATCAATAGTAATCTTTGCAAGGTACAAGTCTAAAACACATACATGAATATATACTATAATTTATGCAGGAATGTGTATCTCTCTGTTCATTATCTCTCTGCTTAACTTTTCTTTCCTCTTATTTCATTGTGCAAGATATTTTCTTTGTTTTTTTTTCAACAGGTCCCTCACTATATTTTTACTTATCTTTTTATGTCAATGTCTTCCTTACTAAACAGTTTAAAAATGACCAGCATCTTTATAGAGAAGAGTAATGCATAGTACAATGCAAAATATGCTTTCCTGGGGGACAACAATAACTTAATGGAACCTCATTGTGGGGCAAGGTTTGGAGAGATATGAGGCAATTTGTGTTCCAGCAAATATCAGTCTGTCAGGTCCTTGCAATTGTCTTAAAAATAGCCTCCACATATCAGGACATATTTTAGAGCTAAGTTAAAAGCACATTTGCTTGTTCAGAGCATCTCTTATGAGAGTGAAAATGCTGAGGCTGTGAAAAGCAAAGTTGTGAGTATTTATTTGTAACTTGCAGTTACTCCAGAATTCCCTCAGGGAATGACTTTGCAGCAATTTAAGCCCAAATTTAGAGCAAATAGAAAAATGGGTGCTTTTTCCCAGTTTTCACAGGATTTATTTTATACCACCTCATGATAGTATAGCAAATAGAAAAGAAAAAGAATTAGTAACTCAAATTTTTGCTCTCATCTTCAATATATTTAAGTGATCTCACTCAGTGTTAAGTCAGCAGAGCTAAACCAGGCTTCTATTTCTAAATCACTCTAGTTCAACACATTCTTTTCTCCATAAGGGTAATTTCTATTCCCCAAGACTATTAATACAAAATATGAGAAAATGTAATTGAATTTGGCAGCTAAAAAATACAAGTCAGCTGTGTTTGTTTTAATTTTCAAGAACTATGTACCTTTTGATCTGATATTTAAATTAAAACATAGAAATTTATTTGAGTCGAAATAACAATGAAACTAGTACAGCTTTGACTTGCTACTAAAGCAAGCAAAAGGATGGGTGAATGAAGAGACATTGTTTCAGTGATGTAGAGATTAACACACAACAATAGGCAGATGCAAAAGGGATATGCATGAAGCAAAGTATAGATATAGAGTGGAACAAACATACCACCAGCAGGAATTTCATGTCTAATGATATTGAGTTACAAATTAAATAAGGTCAAAAAAATTAAAAAGGTCTTTATGAACAATATTGAAAACTAAATATTGTTATAATATTGCTGGAAATTACTTATTAGGTGATTATGTGATCCTCACTGCCCTTGTTTTCATAGTTGAATAGATCAGACAGAATTTCAAGGTGTAATAGTAAGAAGGCTTTGGATAAAATGATGATTATAGCAAGATGAAGAAGAGGGACTGAACTAATAGTAAAAAAAATGGGTTCCTAGTAATAATAACATTTTATGATAACAGTTGGATATCAATAATAATGCAAATTTAAACACCTTGATTACAAACGTGGTTGTGGTTGGGTTTTTGTCATGTAAAAACACCCCCTTCACCAGTGCAACCACCACTAATGTCCCAAATCTCCCTCCTCCCCACCCCACCCCCACCTGTACTCTAACCAAGCTTTCTACTTCCCTCATTCATTCACTTTGTTATGATAGTTCTCAGTGTAGTTATTTCTCTAAATGCACTCATCACTCTTGTGGCAAGCTTTATGTCATGAGCCCTTCCAGCCCTCCTCTCTTTTGTCTCTGAGAATTATTGCAAAAATGTCTTTTACAAATTCTACTTCTTATAGTAACAATACAGATGATTAATACTTAAATGTTCTGAACATTATGTGCTCCATGAATCCTTAAGCTTTACAAGAAAAATCTTACAGGCAATTCACATCACAAGTCCCATTATTTCTCTCAGAATTTACTTAGTGCAATGTCTCTAGTCACTGTATCTAAATGGTAAAAAAAATGAGTGGGAATGGGCCCAGAATGATAGCACAGTAGTAGGGCGTTTGCCTTGCACACTGCTAACATTAGAGGGACCTGGGTTTGATCCCTGGCATCCTATATGGGCCCCTGAGCCTGCCAGGAGCAATTTCTCAGTGCAGAGCCAGAAGTAAACTCTGATTGCTGCTGGGTGTGACCCCCTCCAAAAAAGAACAAAAAGTGAGTTCGAAAGAATAAGATATATCACAAAGGAAGAAAGAACAGATGGAATTGATAAGGGGAAGATGATAAATAAGAAAATAAATAATAGACTGGAGTGATAATACAGTGAGTAGGGAACTAGCAGTACATATGATCAACCAGGGTTTAATCCCAGATACTTCATACAGGTTAGTTACCCAAGCATTATCAGTAATTATCCCTGAGTGTAGAGTCAAAAGGAAACCCTGAGTTTTACAGATGTGGCCTTCAAATAAAACAAACAAAAATATGAAAAATTTTCCTTCTCTTAAGAATTGAAATTTTTTCTGTATAAGTGCTTTATGATAAATACATTACATTTATATCATTTATGTACATGCTATCTCTATATCATGAGGAACATGATTTTTTTTAACTTATAAATATTTTGTTCATTGTCTAGCAATCAAAATAGTGCACGGAATACATAAAATGTTTGGTAAAATTTGTCAAGTGAATCAATTAATGAATATAAGTACCATGGAAGTTAGTTGTCTATGTATAGCCAGCATAAGGTCAGACACTTAAAGTAACACCCATGGTAAATATGAGTAAACTATTTTATCGGGAGATGCGATTCTACACTCACACACACACACACACACACACACACACACACACACACACACACACACACACACACAGAAAAAAAAAATCCCTAAAGATTATGAGAGATGTCGACGACTCCTGTTGTCTGAACCAGAAATTCCACAGACTGCATTTTACATCTAGGTCCACTCAGAACAGATTATGTATAGGCCTCTTGCTGCTCTTCATGGTCATTTTCATTCCTCCAAGTAATTCATTGTTTATCTGGTTAGATTATCTGTTGAGTGCAGGACAGAAATATGTTTATGTTGATGGTTCTTAATGGCTAATAATGTTAAACTTATCTAAAATACATTTTAAAAAGTCCCATTCAAAGAGAACAACTTGCTATCATGACTCAATAAGAAGGCTTTAAATAATGGGGCTAAAGTGGTGGCACAGTGGTAGGGTGTTTGCCTTGCACGCGGCTAATCTAAGATGGACCTTGGTTCGATCCCCTGGCTTCCCACATGGTCCCTTGCCAGGAATGATTTCTGAGTGCATAGCCAGGAGTATTCCCTGAGCATCACTGGGTGTGGCCCAAAAAGCCAAAAATAAAAATAAAAAAAAGGCTTTAAATGCTGAGAGTAAAATGACATAATAGATCAAATAGGCAGATTTGTAGTACAGCGCTATTACTCCATTCTTTTCTGTTGATTCAGAAAAGAATCAACAATCCAACAGTTATTTTCTTTCTTTTTTCCATCTTATTTTATAAAACCGTGGTGACAAGGTTTTTCATATTATAGTATTTTTTCCACAGATAAATTTGTTCATGATTGAGTTATAGTCATACCATGTACAACAAACTTCAATAGTGCACATTTCCTGCCACCAATATAGCAGTTTCTGACACTTACTAATGCCCTCTTCCCTCCCAATTATCCTCCCCTGTCTGCTTCTGAGATAAGCATTTTCCTTCTGTCTTTTTTTCTCTCTTTCTTTTTTATTTTTCAACAGCTATTTTATAAGGACAGATTTCATGCTTGAAATATTTAAGGCATTGAGAAGATAACAATAGAAAACCATAGAAGCAACACAGATCCTACATTGTTACTTGGTCAACTGTGATTAAATGGGCAGTGATAGATAACTGTCTTGGCCAAATAGAAATCTACCCAAAAGCACCATATGAGATAAATAAATCTCCACAGTCACAGGATGGTAAGTTTTCTTAAGATAATCTCCAAGATGATTTTCTACCGAGGCTCTATGTGCATATTTGAAAATCATTTGAGTATATCACATATATAAATTATTCAAGATGAATGAAATATTCCTTGAGATAATGAGAACATCTTTAATCCTATTACTTAAGTAAAAATATCTTATTTTTATTTTCAATGTCAAAATAGTAAAATCGAATATAATTGTAAGTGAATGAAAGGGGAGAAAAATTATTCAGTGAATAAAGATCTTTTAAGCTGCAATTATTTCTTTTTCCTTTATCATTTATCATATTTTCCTACCATTTTGCATGTCCACATCATTTCTTTTCAGCATTTTCCTTTGTAACCCCTCTCTGATTCTTTTCTTCTTTCTGTTACTGAGTGCAAAGTTCTGTGTTAATATCCAGTATATCAAGAGAAAAGTATATGTTTCACTATTTATTTAACATTTCTATGTTTGTTTTAAACATGCTAGGTACTTAATGTCATGATTTATAAAAAAAAACTTTGTTTTCTAAATACATAATGCTTATTAATGAGACTCAGTACCACTAAAAGGAAAACGGAAATTTTGTCATCAGACAATCTCAACTTGAGTACTGCTTGTATGCTTTTCTAAAATTGTCTGAGTGGCCTTTGAACTTCTCTTAATTTTTCTGCAGAGAAATTCCTATATTATTTAAATAAAGATAAAATATTTATCTTCCATATGTCATGATAATTAGGTAAATACAATACATAAAGTGACCCTACTACAGAAGAAACCCAACCTATAATGCCTAATGATAAAATTAAATCGTGAATTTATTATTTTATCCAGAAGAGAAACAATATATGAATTGTTGGTAAACAAATGTGTAATGTGTCACTTTCATATTAATAATCACTTCAAAATTGTGTGATACCTTTGACCTCTGATTCAACTTAGTTCTTATGAATAGTAGCTTTGGAACCAGCCATTCTGAACCTTTGGAAATTTGGAGAAAATGAGGACCTTGTTTAAAGTCAGTAGAATTCAGAAGCAAATCACAGATGTTTGTATTTCAAACCTAGTTGACCTTTCAGGAAACTGAAGATGTTATACTGAAAGCTTTCTCTCACACTAGTTATCAAACTCGCTAAGACTTTAAGAGTAACAGCAACAACAAAAGACTTGCAAGTGAAGGTGAATTTCAGAAAGGAGACAAATAAAATGGAAAATGACCAATTCACAATTCACTTAGCTCTTCTGACTTTTATTTATCCTGACAATTACCCTAATATTAGATGAGTTGCTTAAATTCTGGTCATTTGAAGTATTTTACAAAGCACATTTACAAGTGAATTGAGCCAATTCCCACTGCATGCCTTTCAATACAGCTGCTGCCTCAGATATTCAGCTACCAGTTTTGGGACCAATCCTGCCCAGAAGTGCATATGAAAGCCAAGTGAAAGGAAATGAGCTGGCCTGCAAGTGAAGGGTGGAGCCAAAGTAGACTGGCCAACTGCACACATCTCCTACTCAATGAACCTTAGCACAGTACGTAGAAAACATCACACTACAAACATGGTAATAAGGAAACAATGTAGGCCAACACCATGAATAGAGAATGAAGATGGCAGCTCGATAACCCGAAAAGTGCCAATCACCTCCCTATTTAGAGTCTTTTAGGAGTTTAGAGAACTATGAGAGAAGTTCATAGAACTCAAAGAAAACATGAATAGAGCTGAATGGATGACAAATAAGAATTAAAAGTATATGAGACCAGAAATGAGAGAACGCCAAATTAAAATAACAGGACTGAAAAACTTGGTAGATGAAATGAAAACCTCACTGGAAAGCCTCTCAAACAGTATAATAGCATCTGAGGACTGAATTAGTGAGTTCTAAAATGAGATGCATCACAGCTCCATACAACAGAAGAGATTGGAAAAGAGCCTTAAATCAAATTATCAGACAGTGGGAAAAATCCTCAAAGAATGTGAACAGATGAAAATAGAAGTCTTTGATAAACTCAACATAAACAACATAAAAATCCGTGGAATCCAAGAGACCCAAGAAGAAAATACCCATGAAGAATCAAGTCAAGAATATCATTTCAGAAAAACTCCTGAAGCTAAAAGAGTACATGCAACCAAATCCTTCATGCTGAAGAGTACCAGCTGAAAGAGATCAGAAGAAAACCACTCCAAGATACATCTTTTTTTTTTTTTTTTTTGGTTTTTGGTTTTTGGGTCACACCCGGCAGTGCTCAGGGGTTACTCCTGGCTCCATGCTCAGAAATTGCTCCTTGCAGGCATGGGGGACCATATGGGGCACCGGGATTTGAACCGATGACCTTTTGCATGAAAGGCAAATGCCTTACCTCCATGCTATCTCCCGGGTCCACCAAGATACATCTTAGTCACAATGAAAAATCCCACAGATAGGGATATAATTCTGAAAGCAACAACATCAAAAAGGGAAATTACATTCATTGGAGAATCCATAAGATTTCCAGCAGAATTGTCACAAGAGACCCTCAAGGCCAGAACACAGTGATGGTATATAGCAGGGGGTCCTCAAACTTTTTAAACAGGTCTGTTCCTCAGACCATCGGAGGGCCAGACTATAGTAAAAACAAAAATTACGAACAAATTCCTATGCACACTGCATACATCTTATTTTGATGTGAAGAAACAAAACGGGAACAAATGCGATATGTGGCCTGCAGGCTGTAGTTTGAGGACCACTGGTATATAGTGACAAAACTCAATTAAATAAAATTTTTTTCTAGAATACTTCACCCATTCGGACTCACATTTACCGTATTTGCCGGCGTATAAGATGACCCCCTAATATATATTAATATATATATATAATATATATAATATATATAATATATGTATTCTTTGGTTTGGGGGCCACGCCCAGTGACGCTCAGGGGTTACTTCTGGCTATGCGCTCAGAAATCGCTCCTGGCTTGGGGGACCATGTGGGAAACTGGGGGATCGAACCGCAGTCCGTCCTAGGCTAGCGCAGGCAAGGCAGGCACCTTACCCCGACCCCCTAATTTTACAGTTAAAACATGGGTTTAGGCCTTTAAGAAACCCCTAGTAAAAATATATGGAACTGTATATATGCTTTTAGTTACATTAGCATTCTGGGGGATAAAGGAGGGAGATAAGGGATATAAGCTTGGGAACAGGAATGAAGGGAGGACAACACTGGTGGTGGAAAGGCCCTCATTTATTGTCACTGTGTACCTTAAATATCACTGTGTAAGATTTGTGAAAAAAATTAAAAATGCCTCTAATAATGTAAGCCATTACGATAAAAAACTGTTTTAATCAGAAGCGTTCTTTGACTTACATGATCATTATATTATATTAATTATATTATATGTTATGTTATGTTACTATATTATGTTAGTTCACCTCAATATGTTAATCAATTTTGTCTCTTGAATGAATTCTTACAATCAAAAAACAAAAACAAAAAAAACATAGGTTTAGGCCTATATTAACTCTCTAAGACAGAACGTTCATGTGCTGCAACTGTATGTACCACAGTGAGCCAATCACAACAAGCAGAGGTTCAAAGGGGATACTGTAATAGACTTCCTCTCTGACTCTGGCCCATTGAGCAGGTGTATGACTGTGTAGATTCGGGTCCAGAACATTGTTTAATTTGCATGCATCAAGAGCCTGCTTGGATTGGCCAAGTTAGAGAGGCGGTCAGAGCAACCTTGCAATGATTGGTGCAGGATCGAGTTGGAAGATTCATTTTGTGGCAATATCCAGATGATTTTCATTTAGTGGCATATTGAGATGTTTCTCGGGATATACTTGGCATATAAGACAAGATGACTCCCGATTTTTGGTTGACTTTTTTTTTTTTCGTTTCAAAAGTCGTCTTATACGCCAGCAAATACTGTAGGTTTGAAGGAAACATACATAGCTTCATAGACAAATAACAGTTCATAAAATTTACAGTCTCAAAACCAGCCATAAAATAAAACTGAAAGATCTACTTTAAGACAAGATAGACCAACAGACACATCAATATCCTACAAATTATGACACTAAATCCTATGACAATTATCTCTCTCAACATCAATGGACTAAATTCACCAGTTTAGAGACACAGAAATTAAAAAACTGAATCCAACATTTTGCTACATACCATTAGAAAAATTAAATCATCTTCTCAGGCCTTACTGAAATACAATGAGATTTTTTTAAAACTATTTTCTAACCATATAACAAAGTTGAGGGTCAAATATCAAGTTAAATATAATTATATGTGTATGTGATATTCAATAGTTATGAGATAAAGAGTAATACAATTTAATTAGTCATTTAAATCTCAAGAAATGTTCACACTTTGAAATATTTATTTATTTCTCGAATTATCACAGTAAAATTTAAAATACAACCCCAAGAATAGAATGATGGTTAATTTATATTTAATGTCTAATTAAAAGATTTCTCTGTTCTTTTTTTCTGAACTTTAGCCGATTTCTCTGTTCTTAATATGCAATGATAATCCAAATGAGAAATAGTTATATTAATTGTGATATAGCATATTTATTGTTAATAAGTCATATATATGTTATTACTTTTCCCTAGGAATTCAACTAAAAATTAATCTGATTGAAAATTTATTGGGCCCGGGAGATAGCATGGAGGTAAGGCGTTTGCCTTTCATGCAAAAGGTCATCAGTTCGAATCCCGGTGCCCCATATGGTCCCCTGTGCCTGCCAGGAGCAATTTCTGAGCATGGAGCCAGGAGTAGCCCCTGAGCACTGCCGGGTGTGACCCAAAAAAAAAAAAAAAGAAAATTTATAATATACTTAAATGTCTTCTAAAAGTATATCAGGAAAGAAGAAAATTTCAAACTCAATTTCTCTTTTAATAAATGTTTTAACAAATAATTTCTTAATATTAATTCAATTTGGAAAGATTACAGATAAATAAAATATATCAAATAATAAATCAGGATAAATGAAAAATATTTAATTTTATTTACAGAGTATGACTTCTTTCGTTAATTCATTATATACGCCTTCAACAGAGAGCTTCAATATGAATCTAAGCTCCAATACGCAAAATACAAACTAAAGGGATTTATTACAATATTGTGTCATTTGTCACTTTTATGGAATTCAGTATATTTTTCAGACTGTAAATTGGGCTAGAGTGATTCAGAAATTATCTACACCATCATTATTCCTATTGAATTTGATCTACTCTAAGAGGTTTGATTTATTAAGTGAATAAATAACAATATGCTTCACTTAATGTACATCTACCGAGACTTCATTAGCTGCCCTGGAGATACTATCCTAATTTTAAATAATTGAAGCATACATGTAATGTATTCCAGTAAACCTAAGATGATTGAGACATAAATATTTGCTAAAATGGGATTGCCTAGGAAAAAGTATTTCAGAATAGATGAGAAATGAAGGGAAAATTCAATTGACATTAACTGTTCTTTATTTAAAAAGAAACTACACAGATTTAGACTTTTCTCAAAATAGAAGAGTCAACATTGAAAGGAATGTGAATAGTTTTAGAATGTTTCTCTTAATCTGATATGGACTGTCTTGCAACTCTCAGTTAATTCACTCTATAAAATGAACTTCTTTATATTCATGTGACATGGGGACTTTTTAAAATTGGAATGAAGTGGAAGTGGCCATTTCATCTTTTTTGCATTTTCTTGATATTCCAAACCAAATAAACATATGTTAGCACTCTGTCTGAAGTTCACAAGTGATAAGGTTTGAATCTTGCTTCAGAAGTTTCCATAATAATTGTGAATATTTAGATAGGTGTAGCCTAAATGGTATATAGATCTAAACCTAGTAGAATTTCTAATATCTTTCTCTAGTATATTTTTTAATTTTAGGAAGAGGAATATAGTTTCTTTAAAACAGACACAAATGTTCCTTCCTTTAAGTTTGGAAAAATAGAGTATCACCAGTGGTTAAAAAAAAAAAGCACTAAAGCTCCTTTCTTTCCTTCCCTCCCTCCTTCCATACCCTTTCCTTCTCTCCTTCCTTAATTTTCTTTTCTTCCTTACTTCCTAAGTTTCCTCCCTTTTCCCCTTCTTCATTCCTGCCTTTCATGTCCTTTTTCTCCCTTCTCCTTTCATCTTTAAAAAAAAGAAAAAGAAAAAAAAAAGAAAAAAAAAGCACTAAAGAATATTTTGTCTCTAAAAGAAAACTGGAAAACAGTTTTTATAGATAGAAAAGGGAGTTGGTAGTCTAAAAATTGAGCAATAGTGGCTAATGGAACAACAAAACTACAGCAAAAAATGTTTGTGTGTGCATGTGTGCAAAGAATCTGTTGAACATGTACAAGGCAACAAAAAGTTGATTCTGTATCGGAGTAAACGAGAAAAATGAAATAAATATAGAAGTTATATATATTTCAAAATGTACTCCTCTGGGCACTGCGAAATAACATAGGTCAGTTGGATGCCAGGAAAAACTGCATTCCAACAGTTTGCAAAGGGATGGATGGTTTATACACCAAATAATTTCTTACAAGACATATTTGGGTTTTATCTTTTTTCAGGCACTTTATTGAGTTACATAGGTCTCAATTAATTATAATTTAAATTTCATGTGAATTAAAAATCTTTTTTAATCTGGAGGAAAATAATTTTCTTTAAAAATGGAAAATCCTAGAAAAAATAATCCTAATGCTTCCTCTTGTGCTAAATATCCTAAGACATAAAGTTCCCTTTTGTGCTAAATATCCAACATGAAAAATTTAAAATTTATTCTCCCCTCACGTCAACCTCTTCCATTCTAAATTTTTTTCCACTCTTCAGAAGGAAGTAACCAAGTGTGATTGACCTTCTCAATTTCTATAGAAATAATGAGGGGCATCAACAATAGGGAATAATAAACAAGCAAGCATTAGAAGTCACATATTTTTCCTTATTATTTTTAAAACTTTCCTTTTCTAATTACTTTTTCCCTACTGTTAATAATGTTACTATAAACTGTGTTTACTGTTGACCTAGGAGATAATCATCAATGAGAAAAAATAACAAACAATAGATGACCATGACTTTGTCACATAGTTGATCAATTGTTGACATTGTATAGTGCTATTTTATCAAAGATAACCTTGGGGACAAATCCATATCTTCTTAAGTTGCAGCACTAGAATAAATATTTTTTCTCTGAAAAACCTTTGACAATCAAGTAGTGATTTTTGAGCACCAAGCATCTGGACTTTGAATTTGGTAACAAAAACGTCAAGTACTTAACCTTAAGGAAGTTTTTTTTCTAATAGAACTATCAGTCATTTATTGATGAAGCTCAGGGAGATCCATCAGTGAAAATGTATAGTCTTGTTCTAAATCACATGAATAGATATGCATATTTTATTTGCCATTCTGGTTAGGGGTTCAAATGCACACATGTTATTCTGGTTTAGGGAGTCACAAATACTTCTGTAAATTTAAAATAGCTAACATTTAGTCTTTATAGATTATTCTGTCTCCTTATTAGTGATAAACTCTTCTGTTTGAAAGTAAAGTAGTACTAAATAAATGAATACATGAGGTAGTATTTTTATAAAGCTTTATTGACACCTAGAGAAAATTGGCTCTTTGGCAGATGTTCTAAATTAATTTAACCTTCCATATAGTGCATGCTATATTCTCACTACTATGTATGTTATTTATGTGTTCCAAAGCCTAGATTTCATTTGTAAATTATCCTCTACTATCTACCTCTCACAATATAGCATGTTATTAACAAATAATATTTTCTAATGTCACAGAATCAATTAATCACTGTTAATTACAAAAGAAATTATAAAATTTTAAAAGTAGATTACATATTATTCTATACCTTTGCAACAAAACTCTATCAAATAACCTATGTGATATACTTAGAAGAAAAACAATAAGAAGCTAAAATAAATTAAATTATTCAGTAGTTTTATATAACTTTACAATTTGTTCTCTTCTTTTTATCTCTTCTATTACCCCTCCATCATTTCATTACCATTTCTCTCTTTTATTTTCCTTGTTTGCTATAATTAATCAAAAGTATTTAATTTTAAAGGAACATTTTTTACCTTTGTGAAATTTGGGAAAGGTTATTCCAATATTTTAAAATTTCTTTGACCTTCCTGGATATTTCATTTCCATTTTGTTTGATAATACAATCCAGAATAATCTCCCATCTCAATATCTTTACCCTAATCATAACTATGAAAGTTAAAATTCACAGGTCCCTATAAATAGAACATGGATATTTTTGAAAGGGAGCATTACGGTGTTATCCAACTAAGTTAACACTAGAGCATTTATCTGGAGTCATATGATATGCTTCCTAACTATATTGAAATATCAAATACAAATTAAACTTCAATCACTCATTTCTTCTACAGAACTCGAGTCTCTGTTCCATGTCATACATTGTGATAGAATAAGAGACCAGTAAGAAGAGCTTGTGGTCTCTGCTTACAATGTGCTCATTCTATGGAAGAAGAGTACATTATGATAGTCATAAAATATTGAATTTACATATTTCTTACATTGTATTGTTTACTGATATCATATTTGCCACTGTTTCACAAATATTCATTTAACACTATGTGTCCAGAATTATGCTGGTAATTCAACATATAGTAAAATGATCAAAATTCCTGTTATTAGTGAGTTTATAGTTTGATGGCAACAATAAAAAATTAACTGAGAAGGTGCCGGAGTGATAGCACAGAGGTAAAGCATTGCCTTGCACGTGACCAAAACAGGACAGACCCCAGTTCAAATCCCAGCATCCCATATGGACCCCAAAACCTGGCTTTCCAGAAGTGACTTCTTAGTGCAGAACCAGGAGTAATCCCTGAGCACTGCTGGATGTGACCCAAAAGCAAGCAAACAAAAATTTAACTGACAAGATATCATTTAACTGAGCAGATATCATTTTATAGTTAATATAAATTTTATTTCATTACATAAATTGTGCAGAGACAAATATGGGTGACATTTAAACTAATGCCAGAAAATGAGGAAAAACAACAACATTGTAAAGTAACCTTCTAGAAGAATGTCATGATTTTTTAATGGTTCTAGTTTGTCTTAAAGTGAATCAATTTACCTTCTAAAGAAGACTTTTTAAATATCATAACTGAAGTACAAGTAGAAGAAGTATATTGGTCACTCAGACTTTTATTTTTTAATATTATTGAGACCATTGTGAATTACAAGTCTTTCATAGTTGTATTTCAGTCATATGGTGGCAGTAAATTAGAGACATTCCCACTACCAGTGTTGACCTCCCTCCACCATAATTCCCATACCTCCAACTTTTGTCCCCTGGACTGCAAGTGTAACAAAATCATTTTGTTTCATTTGATATATTTGGGGTCTCTTGGTTCTATTGTCATTGACATTGGCTTGGGTATTAAAATCTGACTTTTTTTACTCAATGCTCTTGCGACCACTTGACTCCTGGGTACCATCCACAATTTTTTTTCCTTTCCCAATTTGTAGTAAGATATAGAAATATGACGCAAAAAAACAATGATTCAAGTTCTAAGGTTCTATGAAAAGGCTGGCTTTTCCTATCTAGAATATATAAATATAATTAAAAGAAAGAAACCAAAAAATAGGGGAGCAGAAGTGATCATTTTTTTTTGCACAGGTGCAGTAAATATTGGGAAAATTAGGAAGGAAATTTTCTTGGCCTATGAGTTACAGAGTGTCTCCACCCATAAAGTATACTGTCAAAAGATCAACTACAGGCTTCAGTCATATTGGTTATCTAACCTCAAGGTCTTTCATTATGGTGCCAGGAGTTCTGTTCAGTTATGATTGTCAAAATCAGTTGTCTGTAGTTAGAGATCTTAGTTTTTGTACAGAACCTAGGACAGAGCATCTTCTGATTTCACATCACCATTAGGTGGTGAGGTAGGGCAAAGTGCCCTTAGATAAAGTTGTTGCAGATTTCTTCTTGTCAGTGTGTCATATGAACCTACCCTGGAGCAAGTTGCTGCTAGCAGAGCTTCCCTTGGGGGGAGTTTGATTCCTGGTGCTGGTGCAAGAACCTGTGTCAGTTCTAAGGTTGGGATTTGGAGTTTGGGGTGGATGGTCAATGCTGATTAATTGAGGTCTAATTCAAGTCCCCATGACTAATGTTCAGGGTTGAAGGCACCCCTGCACTATAAAATTTATAGTTTCTTATGACTATTAGGTAAGAACTTCTTTCTGTACATAAGAATTCCCTATTTTAGTCTACCCATGCTAAAAGAAACAATGCCATATTATATTACTTGTGCATTTGGAGATAAAAATAACAAGCTATATGGTTTCTATGTTGTGGTTTTGACCTGAGCTTTTATTCCAAGCACAGTTTTTCTACTAGAATTTTCTATTTTGCATATTTAAAAAAAAGTAAAAGGCTTTGGAGAGGCTTCTTCTACATATGCTAATAAACAGTAAAAGTTATAACTATTAAGGAAATGTGTCTACTGAAACATACAAATAAAATATAGAAATCCCCTTTAAGTCTTTTGATATAATTAGATAATTTGAGGGGGCATAAAATCCCGGGCATGTTTTCATCTTGCACCATGGTCTTGTGAAATCTGAGAAATGGTTTATAGTGGTCAGAGATCAGGTAGTGTCCTCAAGATGGGGGTCCTTCTGGAGCTGAATATAGTAGCAAGTAACAGTTCACAGTGAAGGGAAGTGGGAGAAAAGGGTCACATAGAATGAATCAATGGGAGCAGTGGTTGTAACTCCTTGCTGGGGCGAGATATGGGGGGCTGAGAGGGTGTCATTTCATTTTGGAAAATAGGTGGCAGCTTGCTGATGCAGGAAGCAGGTCCTGGTTCCTGAGAAATTAAGAACTGAGGGTAAAGAGGATAAATAGGGAGAGATAATGGACCAGTGTTGAGGGGGTGAGAGAAGAGGAGTTTTGTAAGCTGGTGAATGGAGGGTGGGAAAAAAAGGATAATATAATTACAGGGACTATATAAAATGTAGGCAGGGGTTATGTACAGCACAAATAAGACAAAATAGAGGTGTCCACCTCATATACACTCACTTGTAGACAGACATCAGATATCTATTCATAGGTTGTTGTTGGAGAACTGACCCTTATGGAATAGTTGGGGTGCTTATTAATATATTAAAAATAAAATAAAAAATTTAAAAAATGTAAATTAGGGGCCGGGTAGTGGCGCTGGAGATAAGGTGCCTGCGCTAACCTAGGACGGACCATGGTTCGATTCCCCGGTTCCCCATATGGTCCCCCGTGCCTGCCAGGAGCGACTTCAGAGCGTATAACCAGGAGCAACCCCTGAGCGTCACCGGGTGTGGCCCAAAAACCAAAAAAAAAAAAAGGTTAAATATGTAAATTAAAAAAGGGGTTGGCACATTGGGGAGAAAGGTTTTCCAATTTCTAGGCACTTAATCAAAGGTTGAGGTAAACTTTGCTAAATATAGTTTTCAGGGTTAGATTATATAGTATTCCGTGTTAGAGCATTTTAAGATAAACATAATCTTGATGTATAGAATATTAGGCAATATGGTAGTGAGCACTAAAGAGGAGTCTACCCCATGTAGTATCATAAACTGTCTTTCGTGCATCCAGGTTCCTTTCATTTCAGGAAATCAGCAGCATATGCATGATGACATAATAGTGATGTAGTTTGAATTGCAAGAAAAAAGTGAAAAAAAAAGAATAATTTGCAAAAACAAACTCAATTAATGAAGCCTGCAACAAAAATAAAACTTATTTCTTACATCATTGACCACATGGGCATCAGTTTTGAAGTGAATATTTACAGGGTGTAACTACTATTTAAGTTTCATTCAAACAGAATAAGATTGTCAGTCACATTTTTATGTCCTGACATGCTTGTGGATTTTTTAATTTGCTACCTAGTGTATAGGTTAGATTTCCAAGAAAGATGTTCTGGGCCTATTGACTGAAGGCTATGGAGGTGGAGAAGAGTAATCATTTTGAAAGAAAATTCAAGACAGTAATCAAAATGAAAAGGGCATACCACAAGGGAAAATTCACAAGAATATTTGACGCTGGGATAAGCTTCAGATGAGAGATTGCTGTGACTGTGACATCGATGAAACCTCCAATATAGAAACTCCATGATAACTATTTAATCTTCATTTTACCCTTTCAGGAATTTTTAACTGACCCCTTCAAAACATGGCAAAATTTATCTGCATAGTTATAATGGTTGTTTTCCTTTATGTTTTCCTTTATGCAAAATCTTTCCACTCACAAAGCACTACTAGTTCTCAATCCACAATATAAGAAGTAAATATCTATTGTTAATAACTTAATATACAAAGATAAATCTTTCTTGCTGACTTGAGAAGTAGAGAAATATGAGTGATGGACAGATGAACTTTTACCTGTAGATTTTTAAACCTATCAACCTTGAAAACTGCATGTGTTAATCTATTATGTTTGATCTGCCTTTTCCATATCCTGGGTCAGAGTTAAATGTTTTATTAAAATTTTTCTTTCCAAAATACTGTCGCTTACTTTCTTCTACTTTTACAAGGTTACAAATGGAGCCATCTGGAGCTATCAGCAATGTAAAAATCTAACCAGGGAAAAACATTCTACTTATTATTTATGATTAGAGGGCAATCCAGGGAAGTTACAGCTCATCGGCATGGTAAGGGAAGTCATCTCCACATTGCTATTGCCGAGAAATTCCATTTCACATCAACCCAGAAATTTGCTTTAGAAACAAAAGCCTTAATACTCATACTTCCTTTCCCACAATCTATTTTTTCAGGAAAACTATTTAGACTGTAGACCTTAGAGAGCCTTTTCCCCACAAAAGTTCTGTTTTCTCTACTTCTCTGTAAAATTAATTAAAACAAAAACTATAAAATTTTAAAATATAAATTTTGACATCCTATTTACAGATATCTTTAATAGTATAGCACTTGTTTTGTTTGGGGCCATCCCAGTGGCGTGTAGAACTTACTTATAGGACTCTGTGTTTAGAAATTACTCCTATGGTGCTGGAGAAATCACACATGGTGTCAGGAATTGGACTCTGCTTGAGCATAATATGAAAAGCAAGTAGAGCACATGGTGGTATAGAAAGTACAGGGATACAGTATTAGAGATGTATTTCAACTATAGAACACTTTCCTTGAATGTGTGAGAGACAGAAGGGAAGAGAGAAAAGAAAGACTGGCAGAAAGAAAAACCGAAAGACAGCAAAGAAAGGAGAAAAAAGAAAGAAGAAAGAAAGGAACAAAGAAGAAGAAAGAAAAAGAAGAAAGATAGGAAGAAAGAAAAAGAAATAAGAAAAGAGAAGTTGGTAATGAACCTGCTTTGCCTTCAGCAGTCACTAGTTTGATTCCTGACACATGTCTTCCAGAGCCTCGTCGTTAGCAATCCCTCCACATAAAGCTACAAGTAAGTCTTGAGCACCATTGTGTGTGTTTCCATTAAATAAAGAGAATGGAAAAGAAAAGGGAAAGGAAGGAAAAACGGGAAAAGGGAGTTGTTGAGTGGAGAGAAGAGGAAATGAAAAAGGAGAGAAGAGGGGAGGAGAGGAGATAGAGAAGAGAGGAAAGAAAGGGGAAGAAGAGGGGGATTGTGAAAAAGAGGAGAGGGTTGAATGGGAGAGAAAAATTGAAGAGAGGAGGAGGGGAGAGGAAAGGAGAGGTGAAGGGAAAAGAGGGGTATAGGAGAGAAGATGGGAAAAGAGAGAAAGGGAGGAGAGGAATGAAAGAGAGGAAAAGAGGGGAGAAAAGAGGAGAGAATATGTAGAGGGAAGGGGGAAGAGAATATTGGGAGGAGAGGAGAGGGAAGGGGAGGAGGAAGAAGGGGAAGGGAGGAAAAGGAAAGAGGGGATGAGAGGGGAAGGGGGAGAAGGAAAGGAAAGAGATGGGAGGAGAAGGAAAGGGAGGAGAGTGGAGCAGAGGAGGGGAGAGGAGAGGGAAGCGAAGGAGAGGACAGAAGAGGGAAGCGGTGGAGGGGAGGGGAGAAGACAGGAGATGGAAAAAGGGGAAGAAGGGAGGACAGAGTAGGAAAAGGGAGGGGAGAGGAAAAGGGAGGGGTATTGAGGAGAGGGGAAGAAAGGAGAGGAGAGGGGAAGGGAAGGGAAGGAAGCAGAGAGGAGGGGAAGAGAGGAAAGGAAAGGAGAAGAGAGTAGAGGAGAGAAGAAGAGAAGAGAAGAGAAGAGAAGAGAAGAGAAGAGAAGAGAAGAGAAGAGAAGAGAAGAGAAGAGAAGAGAAGAGAAGAGAAGAGAAGAGAAGTGAAGAGAAGAGAGGAGAAGAGAGGAGAAGAGAAGAGAGGAGAGGAGAAGAGAGGAGAAGAGAAGAGAGGAGAAAAGAGAGAAGGGAAGAATGGTCTGGGCATCTTTGGACCCAATTCAGTACCAACCTATTATAGAAAATATTTTTTTCAGAGATTATAGGTTTCTTAACATTTGCTCCTCTTATAAAAATCTTTCCTTGACTATTCAGTCCAAGATGATCACATAATTCATTTATTTCCTCCTTGACCTTGAGTAATGGAAATCATATAATTTATATGTTTTATCATCATTATAAGTTCTGCCCATTGGAAGATTTTTTTGTATAAGGTTGAGAATTGTGTATTATATTGACTCTATATTGCTAATCTTAGATTAGTGATTAATTAATCACAATATTTAAATAATTAATAGCTATGAACAAAATTATAGTATAAACTTTTGTACTATGAACTCAATAACATTTTGAGTAAATAGAACCCTAATATTTGACCTGAACTTACAAATTTCCTACTTTTCGAATCTAAGAAATCAACTCTCTTTAGTCTATAACAAGATTTAGTCCACTTGTGAGAGCTGACAGCCTAATTGACTGGTCAATCATTTATAACTCATTTGTTCCAGACCACATTATCACTTTATCTCACTCATTTCTCATGAAATGACAGAAAACTTCACACTTCTCTAGAATTCACCTAATGCAGACCCAGAAGCAAAAGGTGCAAACTTTGATCTCTCCAGGAGAAAGCAATCCTCACACATTATATAGTTTGAGGCAATAGAAATATATCATCTTCAACTTTTCTACTTATCTAGGAAGAAATTCTAGTAATAATATCATGGAACTTTGCTTCAACTTCAGCTATGGATACAATTTCCACTTATAAAATTTAACCTAGAAATTATCATTGAAAATTTAAGGATAGAATTAGAAGCTGAACTAGGAGGTGGAAGAAGTCGGCTCAGACTAGAAAAAGGAAAGAACATTTTTTCCAATGCCAGAATAAAAAATATATTGTGGATATGAAATGTAATAAGAACTTTCAACTGTTAGCCACCAAATACCTATTAAAATTATGGGACCTAATTTATTATAGATAAGTGTTATTAAAGATGATCATACACACTGAAAGGTTTATCTAAGAATCTGTGTTTGTTTGATTGCGTGGTTGTGTTCATAATCAGCAGTGTTCAGGTTGACTTCCGACTCTGTACTCAAGATCTCTTCTGCAGTTGCTTGGTGAAACATATGTAGTCTTAGGATCAAAAGGGGGGTTGCTGCAAGCAACATATAACTGAATATTTGACTGAAAGCTCATGAGAGGTCTGAGGACCAATGATAGATGATGACTGGATCTTGTTTTGAATGAGGATATAAAAGGAAATGTAATATGAGAGAAGTCTAATTAGGGAGCAGGGGTAGCAGAAATTTTAAACTATAAAACATTATAAACAAAGACTAAATATAAAATACTGTATAATGAAAAGACAAAATATTTAAACATCTTCAGCTATAGGCTTTTTATTCTTTCAAGGAGCAGCACTAAATTCTTTAGAAGTGTCAGGTATTATGCTTTCCCACAGAAGATTAAGAGTAGAATCCCTTCTGTCCAAGATGTTAAGTTTTGGGAATAGACAAGGAAACAGAAAAATTAGGAAGAAATTTTGTATACGAATGAAATCATTCCTGCCCCATAAAAGCTTGGTTCTTTGCATTTCAAGAAATTTTTAATGCATCAATAATTGTTTCTGCATGTATTTTCTCACTCAGTCTTTACAAGACCTGTGAACAATTGCAGTACCACATTATACTAGTAACAGAACTGAGGATTGAAGATCCTCGCATCACAGCACTAAGATTAAAGAAGCTGGAATTTAAATTCTCTATTTTTTCACAAACCTATAACCTTACTACAAAAACGGGCTACTTTTGACTACTTACCATAAAAAGTACTTAGTCAATTTCTTATAAATCATATATTTTATTTGCCACTGAAATAATTCTGTTTTACCTTCTTAAGACACAGTTAACTTCCAGATCTCATTTGATAGGCTCAGAAATCGATTTACAATCGACGTCACTATGGGGATAGTATGTTTTGCGTACAAGAGTTTTATGTTAATATGTGTCCCATTCTAGTCTAAGATTAAAGGATAAAATTAAAACTCCAAAGAACAAACTGTAAGAGAAAATATGAAGGAGCATTTCAGTAAAACACTCCATACTGGAGTTCAGCCTATAGGTAAAACTATCCATAGATGCCCCAAGTATATTTCTTTCAAGATAAAACAAGGATCCTTACAATGGGAATCCATTCTAGGACACAGAGAACCAAGGAGATCAGTTCTTTGTAATAGAATATCTCAGCATTTTAGATATTGTTTCCAACAGCTATTACTTGTCACAAAACTACTGGCACTCTGTTCACTAAACTGGAGAACTCTGACAAAAACTCTCAGCCTTGAACCTGACCACGCCGCTAGGAGGCAGCAAAGCACCTGGGAAAAAGAACTTACTGTAATTAGCTAGTTCTGAAAGTATTCTGATGTTTATCAGTCATTATGCTGCATTGTGAACTATAGTAAAATTGACTCAGAAATTATAGTTTTGAGCATATAAGGATAGCATTAGAACTTATAAAAGATATAAATCTAGTAAAATATTTAGAAGATGACTAAGAAGTATGAGATTATTGTAGATATGGTGACATTGAGAGTATGTCTTCAGAAACAGCTAATAAGTCTTAAAGCAGGCTACTTAATGAAAGATTTGTGGGCCTGTTTCACTTTAATATCAATTATTTGAAGGAAAAATTGCTTAGAGGAAGAATCTAGACAGTAAAACAGGTTAAAAAATGATGAAAGTGTATGTGTAGAGAATTAAATTGCAAGACACCAGAGGACCTAAAAGAGGAAACTTTTAGGTCCAGAGGTAACATGGAAGTCTAAAGTTATGAATTTATGATCAGTATTTAACACGATTCTCACATAAATAAGACAAACTGTTTATCCCAATTATAATGTCTAATTTTAAAACATACACCCCCCCCCAAAAAAAACACACAAAAAACTCATAGATATTTATAGTGCTGGTTTGTTGTTGTTGTTGTTGTTGTTGTTGTATTTGGGCCACATTCATTGGTACTCAGGGCTAACTCATGGTTCATTCTTCACTTAGGGATTACTCCTGACAGTATTCAGGAGAACATATAGGATGTTGGGGACAGAACTCGGGTCAGCCACATGGAATGCAAGCACCCTCCTGCTGAAATATCAACTGCAGCACCAAAAGTTCTTAATTTTCTTTTATCATTTATTTCCAAAATTTGGAAATCACAAATCTGTACCTACATAGGTAAAATGACAAACTGATAACATATAAATAATGGAGTTTCATTTAGCTCTTGGAGTACTGTGAAGTACTATAAAGTACTATAAAGATGTAGAGGAAGCTTAAGTTCATGTTATTTACTAAGTTAAATAATTCAAAGGATTTCATATGGCACTATTTAAAAGATATGACAATCTGAAAAGTGAGAAACCGGAGACATGGTTAGATAAAATGCTTGATTAGAAATATAATGCATGAGCTTTAGAGAACAAAAATATTACTATGACATTATAATTATCTATATAACAATATAAATTTGTTTAAATTCAAAGAATATAGAATCTAATGTAAGCTAAAAGCTTTGGTTGATAATGTAGGTTCATCACTTATAACAAACATGCAACTGTAGTGTGGGATATTATTAATGAGGGAGACAATATATGTTTGGAGGTAGAAGGTGGGATACTCTTAAATCTTCTGATCAGTTTTGATGTAAATCTAAATTTATTCAAATTATAAGGTCAACTTAAAACATACAACATGTTTAGATAAATGAAGATGCAGGAGCAGCTTTAACATGGAATAACTGTAGAATAACATGGAATAACTCCCCCATTGAAGAGAAGCTGGCTCTGCTGCAGCAGGCGGGATAAAAGGGCAAACTGAAAACACATGTCCAAAGTCCTACCTTTTCCTGCTCTAGTTTTAAGACTGAAAAATAATTAAGACTCTATGAAAGTCATCATTTTCACCTATGAAATGAGCAAACACATTGCATTCCTCGTAGTGTTTGTGTAACAATAAAATTAGGTAATGTGTAAACAATTTGGCACCTGGAATGTTTGTAATGTTATGATCAGAATCTTGAAAACAATTCTATCATGAAGGCATTTTCATAATGCCAAACAGACTGAAATTTATATTGAGAATGATGAGATGGAAAACTATCAGGAGCAGATTTAGACTTCAAACATATATGCAAAAATCTCATTCCCAAATAAGTGAGAAACTGTTTTCTGTTCTATGTTCATTCTCTTGACCTATCAAGGAGTTTAATATCTATGTGATGTTGCCTTCTTTAGGACGAAATTTACACCCTCTTTTGTATCACAAGTTGGCTTGCCAGGCATGTGTTTTCATTTCTACGTAGTATCCCAGGAGGTAGTAAATAGTAGGATATGTAGTAGGAATTAGTAGAATGCCTGGCAGCAAGGTCAGGCATCCTTGACTGATAAAATTCTGAAGAATTTCAAGACCTCAAACAAAGGGCATTAAACTATTGGAGCAGAGTTCCTTTTATTAGGGTTCTACATATGCAAAGATACTAGCCCCATATATGGATGGGGCTAGTATATATGTCTATATATGTGTATATGTGTGTATATAGACATATATATACTAGCCCCATCTCTATATATATGACATATATAGACATATATACTAACTCCATCTCTCTCCCTCTTTATATATATATATATATGTGTGTGTGTGTGTGTGTGTGTGTGTGTGTGTGTGTGTGTGTGTGTGTGTGTGTCTAAAGGAGATGAAATGGATTCTAACCTGACTCTAACACCCATTTTTTTGCCATGGAATATTTCCTAACAAAAGCACAAACATACAAAATACATACCTCTCAAGTGTAGTAAAAATACAGAAATAAAGAAAAACATACAACTCACAACAGATTACATCTCTAATTTCCCAATATTGTAACTAACCAATAATTTTAGATTCAAGGAGGAAGGGTATTTATATTTATTTTGCCATTAAAAAAGACAGTAAATCAGAATAGCAATTTTTTTAATTTCCAATCTCAATATCAGGCACATACCAAGTCGCCATAGTGTGCACACCTAAAAGAGGTGGCAAATTACTAATTGCAATGCTTTGGCCTTAGGAGACAGGACGTCAACAATTGCTTTAAAATTGAATAATGTGCTTGATTGTTCATGCTAGAGGCATAAGTATTGGTGAAGGAAAATTCAAAATAATCAAACTAGGAAAAATAAACAGTATAGCCATTGGAAATTCTGCACAAAGATTGACTTAGAGGATGTTTGGATACCTGGGTAATTAAATTCTACTCTCAGCATAAAACGAAATAGAGTGACAGAATAAAGAAAAGTCAAGTAATAAGAACTTGCAAATAAAGACTGCATTTTAAAAGAATTTATTTGTGCATTTTTTATATTTTATCCAAAACTCAGGTTTCCTAGGTAATGATGTACAGTATTAGAAATAAAACTCTAGATACTATTTAACAGTCTTGTATATGTAAGAGTTGTTGCATGAGTTCAAGACTAAAGATATCCAAGTTGGGATGTAGTCTTCCTATTTATCTTTTTTGTCTTTTCTCATTCTTTCTTTTCCTTTGTTGTTGTTGTGATAATAAGAGGTACCACAAGTTGCATGGGATGTCTATGGTAGTCATATGTTTCTTGCCATATGTGGCAATCCTGGCTTCAGTGATTGCATATATTTCTGAGTTTTGCTGCTCTCAAAGCTCATCTATTCAGTAGTACCAGGAATTGAATTCAAAGATCCATTCTAATTTTTAATATAAATACTTTATTTAAAGAGTGTACATCATGTAGTTGGAATAGTTGATCATAATACATTTGTTTCCAAATAAGTGTGAGAGAAATTATTAGAAAAGAAAGACAAGAAAAAATTTAAAAAAAATGAAAGCAAAGAAGAGAAATGAAAACAAAGAAAATAGGGTACAGCAACAAGGAAAGTTGTGAACATTATTGTACCTTAATGATTCATTAAGTCATTGTCAAAGGTACAGCACAGCAAGTAGAGTGTTTGTCTTGCACAGGGCCAACCTGGGTTCGAACCCCTCTTTGTTCCCCTGAGCCTGCCAGGAGTGACAACTGAGCAAGAGCTGGAGTAACACCTTGAGTACTGCTGTTGTGTCTCCAAACAAAACAAACAAAACAAAATAAAATGTATAGTAAGCTTTTGTTGATCATTCCATTAATCATTTGTTGATCATACTGTTACATCCTTTGCTTCAAAACATTTGGCAGTTTCAGTTACATATTGATTTCTAAATTTGTGTGTTCCTATGGGGATGATAATATTTAAAAAAATGGAGCTGTGTCCTACCCATGAATACAGCTGTGAGGTTCAGGAGTTCTAAGCACTATTGCTGATACTATGGCTTTTGTGGGGCATGAAAATGGTTGCAAGGGATTTCAGAAGTAGAAGAAGGTAAGGAAAAGGGGGAAGGAAAAAGGTACAGGCAGGGAGGATGAGGAAGGGGAAAAGGTGCCCACACTCATTACAAAGATGCCCTGGTGATGTCAACCCAAAGACCTATATAACTGGAGTTTTGGTCATATGTCTCTACAGAGAGATATTGATAAGGCTGTGATTGTGGGTGATGGGTGTAGCAGGTGTGACTTCAGCAGGGTAAAGACTTGGCTGACCTCTTCTCCTGAGATTGTCAGCTTTTTTTTTTTTGGGGGGGGTCACACCCGGCAGTGCTCAGGGGTTACTCCTGGCTCCATGCTCAGAAATTGCTCCTGGCAGGCACGGGGGACCACATGGGGCACCGGGATTCGAACTGATGACCTTTTGCATGAAAGGCAAACGCCTTACCTCCATGCTATCTCCCGGGCCCCATAGGTTGCCAGCTTTTAGCTGAGTGTCTGGTATTCCTATAATTGTTCATGACATTTATATCTCTTGTTAGAACAGAGTGAGTCAAGGTTTTAATCTTACAATGTAGGTGCTTTTAGCTACTCAGCTAAATAGCATCTGTAACTGTCTTGTGCTGAGCAATAAATGTTATGAGGGACTGAAAAAGAAAATGTTGAATTTAAGCAAAGGATGATTTAAAATGAGAGAAGATAGGTTATAGAAGTCAATGAGCACAAGTTCTTTTTAATATTCTTTGTTATGGTCAACTCAATCAGATGACACGTATACATATTTTTTTACTAGGTATGCTCTAATTGAGTTGTCTTGGGCCTTGAAGATCTGTTATTCAGGAATATCAGCATTTTATGTTTTATTCAAACTCAACACTTCACATATTTCCTTGTTTTATATAACTAATATAACTGTAATATAAATGATTTCAGTAGCTATTTTTACAAATGAAACAAGAGCTTTAATCAATTGACAAAACTTATACACACATATACAACTAAAATTTTTACTTGAAAACATAGAGAACTACAACTGATATCAGATGGATAAACAGAATAAAGACAAGTTCTTAGATTGGGGCCAGAGTAGTAGTAGCACAGTTATTAAGGCACCTTCCTTGCTTGTGACTGACCCAGTTTTGTTCTCTAACATCCCAAATGGTTGCCTGAACATCACCAGGAGTGATTCCTGAGTGCAGACACAGTAGTAATCCCTGAGCTCCACAGGGTGAGACCCCAAAATCATGCCAAAAAAATCTTATCCTGAGCTAAAATAGTGAAGAGGACACTTGCTTTGCACACAACCTACCTCTATTATATCAAATAGGATCCCACTATCCCTGCCAAGTGTGATCCTGATCACAGGATCAGGAATAATCTCTGAGTACTTCTGGGTGTGATAATCATTGACCCTAAAAAAGCAAGCAATCAATAAACAAAATGACAAAAGTAAAATATAAGCTTCTTCTCAGAGCCCACAATATATTTGTATTTAATAATTCTCTATGTATGTCTGCCTCTTCAGGTAACTGTTGAGCTTGTTGAAATAGAATCACATTCACTGTTCTTTAAGAACAACTCCAGGTCTCTTATTCATGGTGACACTGCATAATTGTCTCTACTCTGCATTCCCCAAACACTTAGTGTCATCTATTATATCAATCCAAACATATTATTACAAAGCTAAAACAATTTGAAACTATAATGTATTTAGAATAAAATATAAGCCCCTTCCAAATTATTATCTAGAAAATGATACAAATTGACTGCTACCTGATATCCTGCTCTAGGAAACTGAAAATAGTATAACATTACCATCCCCCCCCTTTTTTTTTGCAAACATGGTTTCACTGGAACACAGTCACACCCAATTTTAAAATTTCTCTCTACTTTCAGTTCAGATACAAGGGTAGATTTGAGTAGTTGTCAAAAGACCATGTGAGTCAAAAAGATAAATTAGTTACTGTGTGAACTCTTAATAGAAAAAGTTAGTTGACCATTGCATACTCACTCCTATTTTTCTCTGCCTTCTAGCTATACTTTCTTTAATATAAGCTTCAAATTTATCATCATCTTTTTGCCTCTGGAATGTTGCTTCTATCATTTCCTCTACCAGCAACATTGATTCCACATTATTGCATGATTGGATACTTATTGTTTTTGTCTAAGCTCAAAATATCTATTCAGGAATATCTACCTACAATCCAATATGGTTCTTCTCTCCAAATCCGGAAACTACTTCATTATCTGGTGATTTTATATAACTATGGTTGCTGCTTTTTCTTGCTTTTTATAGAATTTTTCAGTCCTAAAATCATTGCACTTATATGTCTGTAAGTCCAATGTATCTCTTCTTTACTGTTATTGCAGGAGCCTACTCTTTCTTTCACTACAAAGGTGGTATAATATGATAAACTATATAATAACTATGCAAAATAAATAATAAATACTAAATAGATATTATATTGAATAAAAAATCTGAAATAAGAATTGTGTGCTGATCCTATGATTCTGAGTTCAAGAAAAGAACTCAATAGAGTTCTTTCAATCAGATTGAAACTGTAAGGGTCTTTAAACTGTTTAAATCAAAACTTTTCTTTTTTATGGGAAAATAAAATTGGTGGTTAATAGAAGACATACAAAGGCTGAATTTAGGTTGACACAGCTCAGATTCAGGATACCCTGATATCAGATCAGCAAAGTCATAACTGGCTCATGATATTAATCTAAATTTTGAGCAGCCAATCTAAAGATTCTATTGATCAATAAGTTTTGCAAGATCACTTTGTCAAGTTAGCCATACATATGCATTTATTTACTTATTACTTATTTATGTATTTATTTTTCAGGGCTCTAAATCAATGTTCAGGGGTCTAGGAGTCATTTTCCACAATACTCTCAAACAAGATAGATGACTCAAAGTATGGATCAGCAACGTAGCAGTATTTAGGTACAATGATTCAGAGCGTCACCAGGGTTACACAGGCACTGCTAGTGGACTATGAAGTTCTAGAGATAGATTTTTCATCCTTCAAAAGATTAATCATCTGCCCCTAATTTATTTCCTATGAAAGAATTTTTTACTGAGAATTTCAGTCCCTTTAGAACTTGCTTTATTTTTTTCAGCAAAATATGACTGTATTTGTTCAAGTTATTTTTTGAAATTAAAAATATCATTTTGGGATAACTAGTGAAGTGTTCTATTGCCAATTAAATTTTTTAATAAATTTTGGCAAAAAGAAAAGGACACCATTCTAAAATTTACTTATTTTCCTGTAGTATCCTTAACCTTTATTTTTTTTTAAATTTTTATTGTGACTGAAGTTCATTACACAGAATTATTTACAGTACATAGGGACAATGAGTGAAGGATATTCCCACCACCAATATTGTCCTCCCTCCACTCCTGTTCCCAGCATGTCTCCCATATCTCCCTCCTTCCTTTGCTCTCCCCCTCTCCCCCCACAGATACTGGTGTAACTGATCTCCACTTAGCAGCTTGTTGTGGGTCAGATATCCATTCTGTTTGGTGTTCTAGTCTAATCATTTTTTATTCACACTGCATGGTCAGATGACTGGCCCTGGTAACTTCAAGTTGTGCTATTCTGTTTGAGGTAAAAAGTTAAGAAAAGGAGAAGGGAAAAATTTGGCATCCACTACTAAAAGCAACTAGCAAAAACATGGAGCACAGGACACAGAAAACTGAACACATCAACAATGTTGGAACAACCTCTAGAACCTTAGAGACTCTACCCTAGGCCTGGCCCTAGGACATGTGCAAATGCTGAGATTGCAGTCTACAGTAACCTGATTTTCTCGTCCACAACTGAGAAGAAAGTTTCCTGACATCTCCTTAACCTTTATTTTTATCAATGATTCTGGAATATTAAAAATGCTATTTTGGATTTTTTCCCTTACTATACTATAAAAGTCTTGAAGGCTAGAAACCCTACTTTATTCATATCTACTCCTTACATTGATCAATAGAGTCATAAAAACAATATTTAATAAAAATACCTTAATTTTCAGCCATGAGAGGTTTGCATGGTCTGTAAAATTTCTTCCCCATATAAGTTTTTGACCCCATATAAGTAGTACTCTAGTAGTACAAGTCAGAACTAACTTCGCAATAAAACCAACTTAATTGCCTGCCTTGCCTGCGCTAACCTAGGACTGACCGCGGTTTGATCCCCCGGTTCCCCATATGGTCCCCCATGCCTGCCAGGAGCGACTTCTGAGCGAATAGCCAGGAGTAACCCCTGAGCGTCACCAGGTGTGGCCCAAAAACAAAAAACAAAACAAAACAAAAAAATATGAATCATTCCACTTAAACTTTTGAATCTTAGACTTCAACACAACTGTCACATTCTAGTACATTGCATAAATTAATTTATAAAACATATTTACTCTCACTGCTCTCCTCCACTGAAGAGTAAACTCTAGAGAGACAATATATTTAATCAGCAACATCCACTAATATATTCAGAACACTGATAGTTGACTTCTCGGTGATCAAAATTTATCTGCTCAAATAAAAATGAAAGAAAGAATGCATAGATGGATGACACCAAAATGGCTAAACTACGTCAGAAGACTTATCTGAGATAAGCAGGAAACTAGTATATTTATGAAATCAAAGCAGATGTTGGGTCTTCTCTTCTTGATCTAAGAAGAAACTAGAGTACAGTCCAGTCCTGTTTCCGAGCAGTCCTGAACAAATTAAAGTTAACAGTCCATTTGAAATAGGAGATTATGTTGCTTAATGACTTGGCAGGGGAGACCTCATCTTTGTAGACTAACTGTTCCCACAGTCCACATGAACTATGATCAAGTGAGTGATATTTCCAGAGGCAGAAAAATACCAAGTCTCTTTCAACCTCCTGGAGGCAATGTGAAGTTGAAGTATGACAGTAGGGGGAGTTTTTCTTAACTGATATCAGTGAAGAAATACATTTACTGAGGAAAATGTAGACTCTATTTTTTTAATTTTTAAATGGCACTCTTTCATCTTTAAAGTGCTAATGGATACTATGTTATTCTTGTAGGATAAAATAAGAGAAAGTATGACAATGATGTTCTCATGTGGTCTATATCAGATTGGAAATAATAGAATTTAGTAATTTGGCAAGAGATTTTATCGTGAGTTTAGACTTTCTTTTTTAACATTTCACTAATTAGTACTAGAATTTTGTTGCTTTATCTTTTTCTTTTTTTTGTTCTTGTTATTGGTGATTTGAGGGACACACTTGGCAGTACTCGTGGCTTACTCCTGATTTCTGCACTCGGGGATAACTCTTAATGGAATACAGATCATCAACCATATGGGCTGTCTAGTGATTCTAACCTAGATCATATGTATGCAAGACAAGCACCTTAAAAACTGTACTGTCTCTTCAGCCCAATTAGACCATTATTAAAATGCTATGGTTTCCTTAAGTCTCACCAGGAAAAACATTAAAAAAAAACTTTAGCATATTTAACTTCATCTTTGTGGAAAAAAAGCTAAAATTTTATTCTCAACTTGAAAGAGAAAACCTATTATACACTTGCTTAAAACCAGGACTTATTTGAATAAAATCAGTACTTTGTTTATTCAGAGTTTTATGCATGGTTAGCATATCTGAAGTGAGCCAAATAGAAAGATTCCTCAAGGGGAATCTAAGTCATTCTGAGAAATGACAGATGAACTTCTTTTTGCTAAAAATCACATCATCAGTTTACTCAGTTTTGAAAGCACGGTACAATTCTGAACCAGAAAGACAAAGAAAAGAACAATTTCCTAGAAGATATCTCAAGATTTTTATTTTATCTGACCAAAATAATATAGTGTCTATTAGCACTTTACAGATTACAGATGTGAAAGTATCAGCCAAACTAGGTAAACCCAGGTCACCTAGCCATAGGTCACTCTTCTACCTCAGCAGAAGCCAATTTGATATTAAAACTCTCTTTCCTTTAAGAGATAAAGAGGTCAGAAAATGGCATTCCTCAGCAATATGTAGGCTACTAGAGGAAGTGCAACCCCACATCTGGATGTTTTTGTAAGATAATATTAATATAGGACCAGATCCAAATCTCTAAGGGGTTCAATTTATGGAAAAGCAAAGGAGACCTCCCTCCATCTTCCTCAGGCATAGGTCTGTGTACTCCTTAGCATACCCTTCCTACAAAATAAAAAATGCAAGTGGAAGTAGATAAAATTTTCCAGAGAGCTATAGGTACATAAACTAGTTACTAAAAATCTTCCCATTGCAATTTATTTCTTGACACTTCCTTTTATAATCTCATAACAAAAATAACAGAAGAATGTTTCAACAATTAATTTAAAAGCCATATCCTATCTCACATAGGCAAATATTTGCCTTTTGTTCTTTGAGGTGATATTTTAAAATTTTATATTATCATACTGTGTTATCCTTATGTTTTATAAGCATACTGCAAAAACAGTTCTCTAAATGCACTACATAAGAAAATTTTGATATTAAAATTGTAAAATTATTTAATAATTTTACATGAAAAAGCCACTAGCCATGTAAATGTAATGCTAATATCTAAAGTTAAATGTCATCACATATATGCTATCATTTTCTTAATTTCATAAATGCTAATCCTTTTAAATGTTTTTAATTTTTATGACAAAGAATAATTTCTTTGACTCACCATCTAATATTTTATAATTACTCAACTGCAGTTGGAAGACCAAAATAACAAAATATGATGCTATCTTTGTACATCAAAAGGAAATTCACATATGTTCTTGGAACAGGTTTTAAAGTTTTGTGACTGTAAAAACAAAATGTCTTGAGTGGCTCACAGCCACTGAGTATAGTTTACAGGGAAAGAGGATCGTAAAGAAAGTGAAATAGAATCCAACAAAATGGCCACAATGACCACCTTGATTGTTCCCTCACAGAAATTACTGAATAGGGTAATAATGACTCAGTCCTTGCACCCACTCAATGTCCAGACCACTTACCAGTGAGAGAAAGTACAAGATATTTTGTCTTTCTTGAGTGTTAGAAGAGGTAAACAGTAAAATCCCTGCAGAGTAAAAATAAATATATGGATCAAAGACAGAATTCAGCAGTAGAACAATTGCTGGACATGTGAGAGGCCCTGTGTTTGATCCACAGCATAAAAATAAATTGTTCAAGGTAAAAATACAGTGATTGAAGAGAACTCTGACTTAGAAATTATATAACCCTCTGAGAAAGAAAGGAAAGAAACCCCCTGAGAATATACTGAATTCTCACTTGAAAAGTTCTAGAAGGACACAGTCACCTTAAAATGACATATAGGACACAGGGTATTTGAAGTACCAGTGTGTTTGACTTAAGTACGATAGCAAGTTTCCTCCTTGGAAGGGAGTGAAAGCTAGAAAAGTGAATTTCTGAAGGCACTCAGACATTCTGAAGATAAAAACAAGAAAAGTTTCAAAAATAATGTTTCATACTTGGCTGCAGGAGTAAATAGATAGGTGGAGAAACACTCAGAAATAAAGATATTGACCATATAACCTTGTACAGAACTGCTGTATAATAAAGTTTTTGTTTGTTTGTTTGTTTGTTTGTTTGACTTTTTTGGTTTTTGGGTCACAACCGGCAGCGCTCAGGGCTTACTCCTGGCTCCATGTTCAGAAATCGTTCCTGGTAGGCACGGGGGATCATATGGGAAGCTGGAATTCAAACCAATGACCTTCTGCATGAAAGGCAAATGCCTTACCTCCATGCTATCTCTCCGGCCCATATAATAAACTTTTTGTGACATCTCTCACTTTCTATTCCATTTAAGATGCAATATACTTAAATCAGTCTGCAATAAAAAAATAGCATAACCAACTTTAGAGTTAGTACATATTTAGTGTGGTTTTATCTAAATGTTGTATTGCTTGGGAAGCTCAATATTAAGCTTTATCTTAATTATCTCAATAAAATTATCCACCTCAGTGAATTTTGATTTTAAAACCTTCTTCAGTTAAGGAACTTCAAAATATTTTGTGAAGATTTGATAACTTCCTCAAATCTATGCAAAAATTCAGTATAATTCTTATATATATGTATTTATATATAACTTTCCAATACTACTGATAATTACAATACAATAGTACATGTTGATTACATTTTAAATTAAGAATATCAAACTTCTGGGGCCCGGGAGATAGCATGGAGGTAAGGCATTTCCCTTTCATGCAAAAGGTCATCAGTTCGAATCCCGTTGCCCCATATGGTCCCCCGTACCCGCCAGGAGCAATTTCTGAGCATGGAGCCAGGAGTAACCCCTGAGCACTGCCGGGTGTGACCCCCCCAAAAAAAAAGAATATCAAACTTCTATGTTTTTTTTCTGTTGAGTTATGATTAGATAAGAACTACCTGTTTCCAATTTTGACAGATATAATTTCATATATTCTATGTCATTGTCCTTCCAAACTATCCAGTTGCCCTAGATATATCAAAACTACTTTTATATTTGATCATTCACAGCATTTGAAAATGACAAATCCCTTGTTAACTATATTTTTATTTAGAAAATATTATCAGACTTTGAAAGAAAGTTATAATATTTTAATATTATTCATCTAACACCAAAGTCTTAAAATTATTCTATTATGCATGTACCTTTATATTTCATAAACTATATGAAGTACATAATGGCAAGTGATAGATAAAATACTTTGTAGTACTTGTAAAATTGACATCACTATCACCAAGATATAATTAAGAAATATAGTTATTGTTCTAAATGATTTATCTATTATGGCTACATCATTGTCATTTTTATACATAAAGTATTATGTATGGGAGATTTCTGTCCTATTATTCTATCTATAATCATCTGACAAACATTTATTGGGTGTTATTCTGTACCAGACACTGAATTATGTGCTGATATATAAAAGCTGTCTTGATCTCTCACTGTATTCGTCAAACATGATAGTAAAATTGAATCGTAAAGATTGACTAAGGGCTAGCTAAGCAAGGAGAAATCAGAAAGAGAAGCAAGAAAAGAAAGGTGTGTACAAAGATTTTGAGCAAAGAAAGTATTTGAATTATCCAGAAATGAAATAGGCTTGTTACAGTCGAAGAAAATAGAGTATTATAAGACCAAAAATATCAGTTTAAGAAAGCAAAGTCATTGGGTATTATGGAATAAATTGGAGTTTAAAATGTTAGGAAGATAATGCAGTTTTCATCATAGCTGAAAAACAATAAGATAGCAAATTTTTCAAATAAATTCACAATGGAATACTATGCAGCTTCAAGGAATGATGAAACAATGCAATTTGCAACAATATAAATAGAACTGGAAAATGGCATGTTTAATGAAATAAGGCAGAAGAACAAATACTGGATGACCTCATTTATCTGTGATATATAGAATAATATGACAAAGGAATGAAATATATCAAAAGTAGGCAACCTATTGACTCTAGATTACAGAAACGAAAAACATCCTGGAAGGAGAAAAATAGAGGGGAAAACTAAGAAGTGAGAATGTCTGGGTAATCTAGGGACAAAGGTAAGAGGCTTAATACAACTGTGAGATAGAGAACAAGTGAAATATAAGTATATATCTAAACTATAGACTCATCAATGCTGTAGGTATAAAACTCTAGTAATAATCAACTTTAAAATTTTAAAATTTGCAGGTGTTTGCCTTTCATGTAGAAGGTTGGTGCTTTGAATTAGGCATCCCATATGGCCCCCCGAGTCTACCAGGAATGATTTCTGAGCGTGGAGCCAGGAATTACCCCTGAGCACTGCTGGGTATGACCCAAAAACCAAAAACCAAAAACCAAAAAACAAAAATTTAAAATTTGCCTCATAAATGGCCAGAGAGATAGCATGGAGATAAGGTGTTTGCCTTGCACTCAGAAGGACTGTGGTTCGAATTCTGCCATCCCTTTGATCCTCCTAGCCTGACAGGAGTGACTTCTGAGCGTGAGTAATCCCTGAGTGCCTCTGGGTGTGACCCAAAAACAAAAAACAAAACAAACAAACAAAAATGCCTGTTAAGGAGACAGACTGGAAAATGGAACGGAAATTGGAAATATTTATGAAGAGAAGATGATTCTTGTAGTATACTGGAGTTTGAAGAGTGCATTTCTAATATTATATTATATGCACTTTTGTAAATATTATGTCTATATTTTAATTGGGTGGAATTACAAATAACTCCCACGCTACTCTTAATATCAAAGAAAGTTCATGGTAGAACTAGGTAGGGCAGAGATAGTGATCTCTCATGCTCATCAATATACGTAATATTCTCCTCCTGTAAAGGAAGCCAGTCAATTGCTAGCCCTTTGCACATTGGTACAGGTAATTAATCTGATCTGGAATCAGTAACAAGAGAATCATGAGGCACTTCACTGTCCATGTTCAGAGCTCAGAGATGTGTGTGGCTCTCACTATTTTCCTCTTCTCAACATAGCATACACTGAGGTGAATGTTATGTGTAGTACATCTATCCAATGGAAACTGCAAACTTTTCATCTGCATCTAGTAAAGAAAAAAAAAACATCTACCACCTTTTATCCACACAAGATTACAGCATGACTTTGTCATAAATCTGGTACATTAATTACTTACCTTTATATTTATTAGCACTGCCTTTACTGACCTAACATGCCTTTACTATAACTTAGGGTAATAGTGTCCAAATTATATATGTAAGAGACAATAATATAATAAAAATGAGTGCATATTATAGTAACAAGGATTGTGCCTGCTAAGAAACTGGTGGCTAGAAACTATTACTAATTACTTTGATTCTGTTTCAACTATCTTTGGAATTAGTCTTCAGTCTCAGGTTTCTGAGTCTCATTTTTGTCTCCTATTGAATTAAGGAATTTTGGTCAATTTCTGACAACCTTAGGCTTTAAACTGATGGTGTAAAAGATAGGGGCATTTCATGGTAGCTGAGGCACTTTGGACACTCTTTCATTCCTCTTCTTTCATCATGCACAATAAGCAGATTCTTGAGATACCAGGCTGACAAACAAATGGTCCTAAAGGATCCAGGCCACTAAAACACCCTTATCTCTTTTTTTCATAAAGAAAAATACAAAGTGCTTCAGAATTTTCTCAAGGCCACCAAACATGTCTTTAATTTCCTGCTCCGAAAATAGCCAAATAAATATAAAAATCTCGACAGACACCAATCTCAACTTCCAAATGAGATTAAGATTTGTGCTTTCCCTAGGTCCTGGATATATCTGTGTGTGGGCAGAACACACAAAATTCATTTATGTAACAGCATTTCTCTAAAAATATGGTCCCTGGCTCCAAAGATGTCTCTAACTATCTTTGTGATTCTGAACAAAATAGTTTTACATCTACCAAGACTCAAAATCTTCATGTGTAAAATAGTGATAATAATGCCCACCTTATGTGCCTCCTGGGGTTGTCCTAATGATCAAATGAGATGGAACAGAAGTAAAAGTCCTTTGAAAAGCATACTTTGCTTCACAGATGCATTGGAGAATCATTGATGCATTGTTGTTATCATTGCTATTATGATATTTTCTGCTCTACAATGTTTCATTTTGAAGGATTTTCCTTATGCACATCAGAATACACCAAAATAAAAATTATAAACAACCTTCTTTCTCCTTTCTTCTGTCTCTGGTTGATGCATAATGTGACTGTGAAGGGAATTTGCCAACGTAAAAGTGTAAACAACCTATTTCCACTGAGATGATTTTCCTTACACAGGAAGAAACAACTTTTTTTTCTTTCTGAATGCACATAAATTCTCATTCTCCTGAGAGATGCTAACTGCTTTATCTCTGTAATCAACTTACCTTCCTAGGTGTTTGTTATTCTCTGAATAAACTTACTAAAATAAATATCTATTTTTTGGATCTCCTGGGAGTCTAGTAAAATATTTTTACCCATCTCTCATCTCCAGGGACTCTGACTGAAATTTTAAAAAGCAAAAGGTTGAGCCTATTTATTTAACACACATATGTATGCACTTGCACGTTCTTCAGATTTATGTGTTACTTCTTTAACTTGGTCTCTGGAGGGAGGGGCACCTACTGAACACCTTTGCCTAATCAAAACTTAATGTCTTTCTTACAAAGCTTCAATCTTCAATCATTCTGATTAGACTTTTTTTAAGCACCTCGTGTCTTATCTAGTAATGAAGGGACAGTAGTGAATGTATTTGAAATCATTACTTCATATGGTTAATAAGTAGCTGGTTATTAATTAGATATAAGAAGGAGACTTGGAAAGTGTATCAAAATGACAGAGAAAAAAGGAAAGAAAGTTTATGGAAAATTATAGATATTCTAAACAGATAGCTATAAAAAGGGCATATTCACAGTTCAAAAAGGTTAACCAATTAATTAGTAATAGACTGAAGTTCCTTCAATCCCAGACCAGTAAGTGAACTTAAAATGACTCAAAGAATTAGTGAAGTGGACAACATATTCCCCTCAGGGGAATTGTCATCTTCCAGAAATCTTCAGTCTCAGTACTTCTATGATTGAACACATTTTACTATGTTAGAATATATATAATATGTGGGATACAAAAATAGGGCATCTCTAATAAGTACAGGCTATACATATTAATACAGGTTTATATAATTGGATGGGGAAGAGCTCTCTGAAAGGGTAAGGATGACACTTCAAGTATTGTCTTGAATTGAAGAATTGATGAATTATCTCAAGTAAAGATTAGGGAAGAATTGAGCTCTGTTGATTACTGCTCAGAATTTCGACTTCATAAAAACAAAAGGTTTCATTTGATGGTTTAAGAAGAAAAATGGGCATTATAGTTTTGAGGAAATGACTTTAGAAGAGAGGAAGGTATGCATTTGAGTGGGGGAATCCACAAATTTAAAAAAAAAAGCTGATAAAGTTAATTCATAGAAGAGGATCCAGAAAAGAACTACAAACTCCCACTTCAGTGGTCTTATTCTCATCACAATTCTAAATGTGTCAGCCTGTTATTATTTCAGACCTCATATTCCAGACTCACAAAGTCAACTCAAATAGGCAAGGTAATTTGAGCTCGATTACCCTAGAAAATAAGGCCAAGTAATCTGATAAGTCATAATAAGACAGTCAAGACCTGTTTTTGTATTGTCTTCTCTTTGGGTTGTTTTTTTGTATTATCTTCTCTGTGGTTCAATGGAAGTCCCAAATCCAATAGGAAGGTGTTCTGTTGTCTTTAAAGCATTCAGTTCATGAACTGTTTCGTTTTTCTTAAGAAAACTATATTAAAATCTTTATTTGGGAGTCAGAGAGACAGCACAGCTATAGGGTGTTTGCCTTGCTTGCGGCCAACCTGAAACAGACCCAGGTCCGATTCCCAGCATCCCATATGGTCTCTGAAGACTCCCTGGAGAGATTTCTGAAGAAAGAGCCAGTAATAACCATAGACCAGATGTGGCCCACAAAAAACAAAACAAAAAAAAACACTATTTGGAATTACTTTTGCTTTTTAGAACAAATGTAGGAGTTATTCAGGAAATAAAAACTATCAAAATTTGGTAAAGGACTAAGTGGGGAAATGGTGAGATTGGGAATAATTAAAAGGAAACTCTCAACACTGGGAGAAGAATATAAAGGTGTGAGTATAGGAAGATTGCTTTGGATAATATTTTAATTCATTTTCATTATACACTAGTGCTAAACTCAAAGGAAAACTAGTGAAATATAAAGAAAATTGAGAGGCAAACTGTTGACATACTTTTCATAGTTTAGCTAATTATCATTTTTATCTAATAACTGTATGGCTAGAAAGCTTCCCTCCTGTATCTAAAAATGTAAATATAAAAGACATCTGAAGTTTATAAATAATTGTGGGGCTGAAAAGATATTACAATGTGTACTGTACTTGCCTTGAATACTGTCGGTTCAGGCCCAATCCTCAGGTCATCACATGGTCCCCTGACTATAATCACAAAACCAGTAGTGATCCCTAAGAACTACCAGAGGTGTCAAAATAATCAAACAAAAAAAAAACAATTTTGTATTGTAATTTAAGGAAGCAAGATGGTGTCATCTTTCTCTTACTAGAAATCCAAAATGTTTGTTAACTTACTAAAAGGCTAAACATTTAAATTGTAACTTCTGAATTACAGGTTCTGGTGACAGAGTAAAGGCAAGTAGTCAGCACTTTTCTTTCATGAAATACATTCAAAATATAGAAAATTATTTTTTGTGTAAAATCTTAAACTACAACTTGAATAGAATAAAGAGATAATAGCTGTATCAGTGTGAATTCTGAAAATTTGATATTCTTGATGCAATTAGGTATATCTAAGAAAGTTAAATCCTAAGACACTATTCCAGAAAAATAGTTATAGCATAGAATCTCCAACGGAGTATTAAAAAATAGAAATCCAAAGAAAATTTGGAATTTCTGAGAATAAAAAAGGTAAGAAAGGAGAGAAGAAGAATAAAGAGTGGGTTTTTATTAAGATGTTTGAGAACAAAGTATATTATTTACTATTGTTCTTTTCAATTCCATGATTCTGTTTAATGTCTACTCACCATAAGATTTTTCAATCTAGTCCCTAAAAAATAAAAAAATAAAACAGAGGTCATAACTATAGTATAGCGAATGGGACATTTGCCTTTCATGTGGCCCTCCCAGGTTCCACCCCTGCAACACATATGTGCATATGGTCACCCCAGTACTACTAGGGACTGATTTCTGAACTCAGAGCTAGGAGTAAGCTCAGGTATGACCAGAGTATGACCAGGTATGATCCAGAAAACAAAAATGAGAGAGAGTATAAAATAGAGATTCTCTGAGGATACCAGGTAAAGGTAAAATAGTGGATAGTGTGTTACGAAGGAAAAAAGTGATTATACACAAGAATAATGAATGTTAAAATTCAAATCAGCTATCTCAAAGCCCTTGTATGCGCACTTCTTACATAATAGTGAAAATAAGAGTCCTTTGAGGGTATGTCTGACAGAAGCTTGAAGCAACAAGGAACAAGGAAATCACAACCTAATCCAAGAATTAAATATTCTAGAAAAGAAACACATTATGCTAGACCATCAGAACTTT